>JANIWO010000060.1:0-37678 GCA_030555675.1 Vanderwaltozyma tropicalis
TGGTTTAATTGGTGTTGGTACTAAAGTCGATCCAACCCTATGTAGAGCTGATCGTTTGGTTGGTCAAGTCGTTGGTGCCAAGGGTCACTTACCAAGCATTTACACAGATATCGAAATTAATTACTTCTTGCTACGTCGTCTGTTAGGTGTTAAGACTGATGGTCAAAAACAAGCTAAGGTTAGAAACTTGGAAGTAAATGAAGTTTTAATGGTCAATATCGGTTCTACTGCTACTGGTGCTCGTGTTGTTGCTGTTAAGGCTGATATGGCTAGATTACAATTAACTTCTCCCGCTTGTACTGAAGTTAACGAAAAGATTGCTTTATCTAGACGTATTGAAAAGCATTGGCGTTTAATTGGTTGGGCTACCATTAAGAAGGGTACCACACTGGAACCTGTTGCTTAGATAGATGGAATATGCATATATGTAATAAAATAATTAATTAATAAAAATAAGAAAAGATTTGACGATTAAAGATATCAAAAGTATATTTGCATTGATAATTAAATATAAATACTTAAAAAAACCTATATATGAGGATAAATCAATAATAAATCAAAATATAAAATTGAATAATATTACAATTGAGTCCAGCTATAGTACATGGAGGACTTTGGGACAGTATTTCTTAATTCTTGTAAGGAAACTTGAGGATGATACATTCTTAAATCAAATGGAATTGTAGAACCGTGAAATTGATAATTACTAGCATAAAATACTGCCATTGCACTTTCTCTTAAACCAATTGCACCCTTTTCAGCTAGAAAATTCATAGCTAAAAGAGATTCCCAAACATTTTTCACATCTCTTTTGCTCCAAATTTTAATAGCATTATCAAAATTGATGTTATTTTCATTACCTGGAGTTGGAGCTAAAGTAGGGATTTTTGCATTTAATGTTTTTACCATAGTAACATATTCAGCATATGCTAAATTAAAGTTAACAGACTCATCTTTTGCTTTTAAAGCAACTCTAGCAGTTGATATTAAGAAAGCTAATTCTAGATCTGATAATGACTTCAGTTTTGCTACAATTGAATCATTGGTTTGGTTATAAACATATCTCTGTAAAGCATTAATATCTTGAAAATTATTGCATAGCTGGTCAAAGGTTTTACTACTATTCAATACAGGAATAAGTGTGTTTCTTAGATGCGTTACTGATTTGAAGGTTTCATAATTTTGCTTCATCAACGTTGTAAGTGCAGAGGTGGGTTTTAAAATGTCTGTATTTATTTTTTCATTCCAGTCATGAGAATACTCTAAACCACTTTTTTCATTAATTAACAATAATTCCTTACCAGTATGGAAAAATTGATCTAAACTCTCTATTTGTGGCATGTACAATAAACGTTGTGAAAATCTTGACTTTACTCTCTTTTCAAAATATTCGGATATATTTAACTTTGTAGTACATCCAAAAATGCAAACAGGAACTCTGGAATGTTCTACCATATCAAATAAATTGTATAATAGTGTTTGTCTAACAGGTCCTGCAAATGTATCAATCTCATCGAATATGAAAACAACTGTAATCTTGGATGCGGATGTATGTTCTAAATTACTAGATGTATCTAACATACTCAAGATTTTTTCAAAAACTTCAGTTAAAGAACCGTTAGTTATATCAACTTCATCTTCATCTTCTTCATCTTCATTACCTCTGTTATCCGATTTTTTGATTCCATGAATTTTTAATAACTGACTCTCAAGTTGAGCTGCAATACCTTTGATCGCACTTCTTTCGGAATGAATGAACCCATTTAACCTAATGGTAATAAATTGTTTACTATATTCAGCATTTAATGCATTTATTTCATTGTTTAGTAGATATGTTTTGTATGATTGTCTAGCACCAATCAATATACATGAATGAGATTCCTTTTGAATAATAGATTGTTTTAATATCCTTTCAATTTCGGATTTAGTATCTTGAAGGTATGAGAATACTTTTTGTTCGCCCAAAGGTAAAGTGTGATTTAACTGCTTTAATAAATGTTGTTTCAAAATGGTAAATTTTGGGTCTAGATCCTTTTCTGCTTCTTTCTTGGTCAAAATAGTTATATCATTACCACTACTATCTAAAAAAGTTTCTTTAATCTTGGTGATTTTATGCTGATTACCAAACAATTTAATTTTTTTTAGTATATTTGTGTTAACATCTTGATCATTATCTGAAGAGCTTCTTTTCACAGGCATTAGTTGGATATTCTTCAAGATATTTGCCTGTACAGGATCAATATTTATATCTTGTATGATTTTATCTGAATCAACTTTACCTTTTGATTTCCTCAAAGGACCAAATTCTAGATCAATTTTATCCATTTTCAATATTTTAATAATTAATATTCTTGTAGACTAGCCTCCGAAACTAAAAATATGATTTTACTCTTTTATCAAATGTTAATACCAATTCAACAATAATATTGAAGTTGTCATATTAAATAAATACCTCCTGTAAAGAAATATTCCCTAAGTTTATCTCATATCAACTGGAACAGTTCTATTGTTATCATTTTTGTTTTCCTGTTTGAAGCTCATCGTGTAGCACACGGTTACCCGGAATCATTATGTTCCAATAAAACTATACTAATAAGTCCTTTTATTAATATAAAGTGATTAAACCATACACTGAACCCTCTCTATATTGATAATATATTTGTCATATCTTTAAGGAAAAGCATCATCTATATTAACAATCCAAATATATGCAGTTTCTTTTCTTTTAAATCATTTCCGCAGTAAACCGTTCTCATAATTCGATATAAATGTTGTTCTTATCAAGTTATCAGAGGCATAGTCAATAGAATGCCTTTTTTGTATTTAGTTCATTAATTGAAATAGTTTTGTGTGTAATTTCTGAAGAAATTCATCGAAGTTAGGATCAGATACTCTTCGGCGGCTAAAAAAACAATATGGAATGGTATTCAATGTGCAGAAACTATAAAACAAGCTTCTTCAAACTTTACACTCAGTTGACACTCGCATCTTTCTCCACATATTGCCTCTTTGTATGTGTCATTGAACTTTCAGCGGTAATTAAAAATATGAATAACCCTGAATTTTCAATGAATAGCTTGAATTCAAACCCTAAAACTTCAAAATATCCACAGCAACTTTAAGAAAAGCAACCCTGTGTATCTCTCTACTACATTTTATTATTTGTAACAGTTGTAAGGAATATTTTAAACATAATTCATTACTTCATTACCTAAGATACAGATGATTTTCATCAATAAAACTGTCAAAGGAATAACGCCATGATTTCTTTTATATAAATATAACCAAAAAACATTCATATATGCATATTCAGCTATATGGATGTTCCTTTGTCTTGATTATTGGTGCTAATCTATGGGTTGTTGGCTTTTAAATAGTGAAAGTTACTATGAATAGTGAATGTAATATTAAAATCGATATTTGAAAAAAAGCGCGATGATTAAATTTGAATAAAATAGCTTAGAATATATTTCAATATGATGGATTGATATTAATTAATAGTATTAATTGAATAACTATAGGTTTAAACAACAGCTACATTTGGTTTGAACTTATTGGTGAGACTTATAGGTAATTTGCTTTTCGAAAATCCAAAAAAATTGGATAATAAATGGTATATAGAACTAAGAAATAAGTCGTCATGAAAGAAATATCAAATGTTATGGATATATTGAAGATTAAATTAGAAGATAGATTTCAAGGAGATATATTTAAGAACTTAAAATCATTAGATGATGATGGGCTTTACTACTTTCAAGAGCCAGTGATTGGTTTTGATTTTAATAAAATAGTACATGGTAAAGTAGCTAGATACTGCTATCCTTTAAGAGTGGCTAAAGATAGAGACTCTCATTGGAAAAGATTGAAAAAATTGAATTCCAAACTTGATAAGGCAAAATTGAAGTCATTTGCAGACGACAAAAGAACTATTGAACAAATATTGGGTTTACAAAGGGACCCAGAAACATTAGATGATTCTGATATTGATATATTGATTGATGATGATATTAATGAAAATAATTTGAAAAGTGTTAAAACTGATGATATTGATATAGTAGATGAAAATATAGAAATGACTCAAACTAGTTTAATGGTTTCACAAAATTCAATATATGAAGTTGGTTCAACTGATTTACAATTACTATATCATGGAATTCATAGTTGTAAGATAGTCCATAATACATTTACTAATTCCCTTAACGATATAATACTTATTACTCAGAAAAATGGATATCTCATAAGCATTATACCAATGGCAAATGATATGAATCAAAATATTGTTTTACAATACTGGCACCTAGGAAATGGAGAATGGGATATTATTAGAGATGATACTGGGAGTGAACAATTTGTTGTACTAAATAAAGAATTGGGTCAAATTAAATTTTTTAAATTTATCGATGCATTACATTTCCAATTGATCAATAATTTAAACTTAGATAACACAACTATCATTGATTGTGTGTTTTTGAATAATATTGTTATTCAATCAGATGATAGACATTATATTATTTTTTTGCCAATGATAAGGTTTGAGAGATTAGTATATTTTTGCATTGAGTGGGAGGGTAGATCTCCAGAAAATAAGTCAGTGCATCAGTTAACATTATTGAATGGTGATGTACCGTTAGGATGTGTTCCAATTGGTTCCAATAATAGTATTGTATATTCAAGTAGCAATATAACTTTAGTGTCAGCAAATCAGGTTATGTCAGGAGAAACTACATTTAAGAAATTAAAAATAAGAGAATTAAACGGTATTAGAGCACATTTCCAAGCACCGTTACTATTAGACAAACTGAAGAAGTCAAATGAAATTACTTTTAATATTTTTGAATTCTGTACTCTTATTTCGACCAGCACTGGAAATATTTGCATTTGTTTATCAAATTCTCAATCAGTTGTTAAATTTTACTTATTGACTAAGTTCAAAGGCTTAAAGTCGATTTGTCCTGTATATTCCTCTGAAAATTATGAAACTCAAAGTAATATTTACTCCATCACAGTTATTAGTTTTGGTCGTACCTTACAACTTAAATTGGATATTGGGGAGATAGTTGAACTTACTGAAGAAAAACGTATTAATATTAATAAACTATCTTTGAATGGTGTAGTATTTAAACATACATTGGACAGTTCAAGTGAAGATAATACTGATTTATTGATGGTTCCTGCTACAGTTATTAATCAATCTCCTCAGTTATGGCTTACATCACCTATGGCAATTTCTAATTTGAGAACTAAAACTTCTACCCGAAAAGTTCACACTATTTCTAAACTACACCAATTTCAACTATTCAATAAATTTAAATTTATTGACTATTCACATATTCCAGAATCTTTTAAACAAAAGTTATTTAGTGGGATAGAGTATAACAATGATATAGAAACAGCTCTTATTGTTGCATCAGATTCTTCATCCTTTTCAAAAGCTTTTATTTTACAATTATCCAAAGATATCCAAGAATTATCTCAAATTGATGATTTATTATGTGATAGTAATGATGGTACATTAGCATATTACTTCACATCGAAGAATATGGTACAAGTAACTCGTCGTACTGTTTTTGTAGACTCTTTTGAGAATGATGAAATAGAAGATTTTACGCATGATACTAAGAGAGCATTTACACCAGATTGGAAAATAGATGGAGCTTCATTTTATAAAGATAAGCTTTTGATTTGGAACTCTAAAGATAAACAAGTTTGGTATACTGATGATATAAATACATTTGATAAAAATAATGGATTAGTAGAGACCACTTCTTTTGCTGAATTTTTGAAGTTTGGAATATTTGATATGCACATAGAGATAATAAATGATGATTTTGTATCAATAAGAAGTGGTTCAAACTTACAGATTATTAATTGGACTGATATTTCAACAAATAAACCTATTGCATTTGATGTTGCATATTATTCCGATGAACCATTACTTTTAAGTGCTATAACTCCTGTGTTTGATGGGCATTCTATATCTTACTTGACTAACGAAGGGAATATCATTTATTATACCTCTGAAAAAACGTTATTAAAATATAATGTTAGAAATAAAGAAAGGATGAGCTTTATAATTGATCAAGATGTTAGTAATATGACATTGAGATTTATGAAAAATAATAACTATCTTATGTTTTCATCTATTAGAATTACAATTATTATCACGAATGAAAAAAATAATCCTCAAGTATACGATTTGAAGCTACCATACAATGGTAAATTTAATCCAATTTTAGATGTACAAATAGATAAATCAAATGAAAAAATATTTGTATTATATGCAGATGGAATGTACATATATGAACTTTCATATTTTACATGGAACAATTCGAATTATTTGTTAAGATCAACGAGAAACATCCATAAGACCTTTTTGTTCTTAGAAAAACTTAATAGAATGGTTGTTGTGAATATGGATTTAAAGGAATGGGATTGTATAAAGTTATCCAATGGGAAAACTTTAACACTTGATAAGACTGTATTGTCTTCGGATACTGGTTTAAAATTAACCAATGTTTTAGAAGTTTTTGTAAAAGATGATGCTGCTGGAATATTTTTGTTAATTTCATTTGAGTCATCTATAAAATTGGTTAAAATTATACCTTCTAAAAAAAATATAATGATAACTGAAATAGCATCATATGATTTTAAGCGTTCAATAAATGAAAAAATAGTCATCAAATCAAATGGTTATATATATGTCATATCAAAGGGATTATCAACTCTAAATGAAACTTCAGAAACACATGATACCATATATTGTATGTCAATTGCTAATAGCAATTTTCAAATTATCAGAAAACTTGATTTCAATGGGGGTGGTTTAGTAACAGATTTCGATGTTTGTTCAGATGATATCATGTTCACGACTGTTAAATGGGATAGATTATTTTATTTTAAAGATTTCAGTAAAATGGCTTTAACAAATAAACCTAAATTGATTGAATTAAAACTTACAGAAAGTTCTTATGTTACCAAGATTATGTCTATTTCTGATAGTGTATTTGTTGTATCAACAAGGTGCGAAGGTAGATCTAGTCACATTGCAGAACTTTTATTTTACAGAGCCTCCGATATTAAAAATCATTCGAAATCTGGTCATCCTGAATTGCCCCAATTATCAAGAGATGAGAATGCCTTAATTTATGATGAATTATCATCTACAAGTTTAGAAAGTGAAATTGGATATCCTAATTCAGAAGAATTTGAAGCTGTGTTGTTAAGTTCTGAACAAGAACATGATTTTGATGAAGATGATGAAGAAAGTGATCAATTCATTAATGGTGATCAAGGAACCACTAACTGGGATACTCAAGAAATTGAACAAGAGCCATTTGATTATCAAGGGCAAATGCTTGAAAATGAAGCATTTGGTAGACAAGATCATTTAATTACTGAAGAAATGCCAAACTTAGAAGAAGAAGAAGAAGAAGAAAACAATAGTACTTCAGAAACTGATTTAGAAAATTTTAGTGATCATAATAATAATTATGATAATCACATATATACAAGAGATATAAGAACACCGCTAAGAACAAATTCAAACAAGAAGAGACCATATGATATTGTTTATTTGGATAAGTTGGTAAAGAACATGGTTTATGATGATATTGAAAAATCATTATACATTTTAACAAATGATCAATCAATTTTACAATTTAATAGAATCTCTAAAAATGATGGATATCTATCAATAAACAGATACGAAATCCCAAGGGAAAAACCAATCAGCACCCATCCAAAGATTACAGATTCAGGATTATGGACACTAGACGAAGAAGGTCAATTGAATATTTAACTAACTAATCATCATCATAAATAAGTTTATATTTATTAAATTTAATAGTGTATATCTTGTGTTACCCGGCCACGTGAGCCTTTATTTTCAAATTTTACAGCTTAATAATTATTGAAAGGGAAAAACAAATCAAAAAATAAATTTACAACAAACAATTTCATGAAACAGTTCCAATTAATATGTTTAAAATGTTTAAATTAAAGGTTCTAAATTGGTTATTAGTTCATATTATTAAATAATTGTAATAGATATCATTTGTGATTGATTATTATTAATAATACTGTTAGCGAGGAAAAGGAAAAAATGTCTCAACAAATAAATATTAGAAAGAAATTAGTTATTGTTGGTGATGGTGCTTGTGGTAAAACTTGTTTATTAATTGTCTTCTCAAAAGGTCAATTCCCAGAAGTGTATGTTCCAACCGTTTTTGAAAACTATGTAGCAGATGTTGAAGTTGATGGCCGTCGTATTGAATTAGCATTGTGGGATACTGCTGGTCAAGAAGATTACGATAGATTAAGGCCATTATCTTATCCAGATTCTAATGTTGTTTTAATTTGTTTCTCAATTGATTTACCAGATTCTTTAGAAAATGTTCAAGAAAAATGGATTGCTGAAATTTTACACTTCTGTCAAGGTGTTCCAATTATTTTAGTCGGTTGTAAAGTCGATTTAAGAAATGATCCACAAGCTATTGAAGCTTTAAGAGAAGCTGGTCAACAACCGGTATCTACTGGTGAAGGTCAAGCCGTTGCTGATCAAATCGGTGCCTCCGGTTATTTCGAATGTTCTGCTAAGACTGGTTTCGGTGTTAGAGAAGTTTTTGAAGCTGCCACTAGAGCTTCTTTATTAGGTAAAGTAAAGGACAGTGGTAAAGCTAAGAAAAATAAGGATAGCAACAAGAAGAAGAGAAAGTGTGTTGTCTTGTAAGCAAACCCTTCAAATCTTTTAATGATTAATTATACTTTTTTTTACTTTTGAACTTCATTAAAGAAAAAATGAAAGATTCATCATATATGACATTTGTAAAACTTTCATTGTCTTAGTACATTTAAATTCCCCTCATATCATTATTTCATGTACACCAATCTTCCATTGTTAATGTATTAACTTCTGTATATTTAGCTCATATATATATTTATATATGTATATATTTGATAATTCATAATTATTTCAATAAATTGAATTATCTGTCCAATAAAAACTATAATACTCTGTACATTTTCTACAAAGAATTTTATTCCTCTTTTAGCAACCATTTATTTAACACATACTAGAATTTGTGCATAGCCCTACAAGATTATATAAACTTTATACCAAAGTTTCAACAAATTCTCATTGTTCCACTAGATTATTTCACATTAACAAGATATTTTTAATATGTGGATTGCAACGCCTCGATTACTGACATTGCATAGTATAAATGGTAATATCAGTGTACCTTTTAATAATTAAATTAGTAGAAAGACAGTGCAACTATAAGTAAAATAGATTGGTCTTTCATAAACTTCTTGAGAAATGAAGTTTTAAAATTTAGCCTCTCTTCTTACAATGGAACAACTATATTATTTAGATTGTTGGTCAAATATCTTTATATAAAGATATATAACAGAATATAATTATACTTATAAATGGGGAACTATCTATTGTCTTTGATTATTATTCTTGTGAATATATAGTCATATATTTGTAATGTTTGTGTAGATTAAAATAAACCCAATATGGAAAATAATAGAAACAGTTACATATCTAATGCAGGTGCCAATATCAATAAAAAGTTAGTTATTGTAGGTGATGGTGCTTGTGGTAAGACATGTTTATTGATGGTATATTGTAAAGGTACATTCCCTGAAGTATATGTTCCAACAGTTTTTGATAATTATGTTACAGATATTCCATTAGAAGATGGAATGCGTTCAGTAAAATTAGAGTTATGGGATACTGCAGGTCAAGAAGATTATGATAGGGTAAGACCATTATCTTACCCACGTACAGATATTATTCTTATTTGTTTTTCAGTAGTTTCTATAGATTCATTTGAAAATGTCATGGAAAAATGGATTGCTGAAGTGATGCATTACTGTAAAAATGTACCTATAATATTAGTTGGATGTAAAGCAGATTTAAGAAATGATGAAAATAACTTAATAGAATTAAGAAAAAAAGGTGAAGAACTAGTTACAGTAGAGATGGCTAAAGATTTGGCGTCTCAAATAGGTGCCATTGAGTATGTGGAATGTTCAGCTCAAACAGGTGATGGAGTAGGAAATCTATTTCAACTAGCAGCTAAGGGAGCAATTGGTTCATTTAAAAACCAACCTTCCACTTCAAATAAAACTTCTCGTAAGAAAAAATGTACTATATTATAAAAAATCATTCATTTTTATTATAATCATTAAATATTAGTGTATCTATTCAAATAAATATTTTATTTTATTTATCACCAAATATTTTTAAAACTATGTGGTTAAAATATTTTCAGAGACAGTATTACTATTTCTTAAGAATTCAGCAAACTTACTTGTTTCATGAATACCACATTCGGTCTTGGCTTTACCCTTCCATCTACCTGATCTTTCATCTTCACCTTCTTTCACAGGCTCAGTAGAATGGTAATCCCCAATTGATCTATATCCAAGATCTAGTAATTCATTATATGGAACACTATTTTCCTTAATATATTGGTTTACATTCTCAAAGGACCAATTTAAAAATGGATTGATCTTGATAATTTTATTTAGTTCATCAACTTCAACAAACTCTAAGTTTGAACGAGATTCACCTTGAGATCTTCTTCGACCGGTGAATACAGCTGTCACATTTAAAGTTTTATAAGCTCTACTAGCAGGTTCAACTTTCACTAAGAAATCATATTTAATGTCATCTTTCTCCCAATAAAAATCACCATATTTATCAACAAAATCACTTACTGTGTCACAACCATTTGGTTTAAAGATATTTACAGTTTGTTGAAATTTTCTATAGTATTTCTTTTCCACTGTTTGTAAAAGGTCTAAAGTTTGAGGGAAATGATATAGAGTGTCTATGAATATTAATGGTACCATTTTGCCGTTATTTAGATCAGTTAGTTTTGAGATCATATCAATAGTAGCTAACCCTGTTAATCCAAAAGCTGTAGTCTGAAATAAATGTGGGAAAGTAATAATTGCCCATCTTATAATATTTTGTGGAGAGGATAAATTAGACAATGATTCATTCCATAAATCCAATTGCTCTTGAGACACCTGGATCTCGTTGTTCAATGAATAAATTTTCTGAGAACTTTGACCACTGGCACTGCTAAACATGACACTATTTCCAATTTTGGAACCTAATCTTTCTAAAAACTTCTGTTAAATTATCCACTCCAGAACAAAAAAAGATAATCATTAATATTAGTAACATTTATATACTCTTCAAGATACAATTATAACTAAAGCCACATCAATAATCAATATCTTTAACGAGACCTCAACAGTCTGGAATAACACGTGAAATGGTCCAATCACATATAAGACAAGTAAAACAAGACAATGTTAAACATAAATACAATTCAATATCATATATATATAGCCCACATAATTGATTCAACCTTGATAACTCATTACAATCTTCCCAAATTCACCTTCTTTCCACTATACTTTGCTCTTATTAATAGTGCATCAACTTTTTCAATATGACTTTTCAATGAAAAATTATGAAATTTGAATTAGAAACAGATATATTAACTACTTAAATTTGAATAAAGAGGAAGTTTTGTTAGTGTCGTATTAGATATATGCAACTATATATTCAAGTATAGTTTTATTCAAGTGTGATTATAAGAATCAAAGTTAAAAATGAGTGAAGATAAACTGGAAGAACAGCAATTGCAAGATGCTTTGGATGCATCTGAACAACATGTTGCATCGATTATTGAGTCCTTCATTGAATTAGGTGTTTCTGTTTATGATTTCCCAGGTACTCCAGAAGCTAGACAAGGTATGGTCACCAATTTGAAGAGAAATGTGGATCGTTTGTCGAAATTGAATCAAACAAGTAATGAAGTGAATACACCTTTACATAAAGTAGATATTCCATTAGAAGTTGTTCAATATATTGAAGATGGTAGAAATCCGGATATCTATACAAGAGAGTTTGTGGAAGCTATTAGAAGGTCTAACCAGTATCAAAGGGCTAAAATGCATGGTTTAAAGCAATTAAGAGATTCATTGGCTGAAAAAATCAGTGAAGAATTTCCAGATCTAAACGATACAGTGAAAAACATCATTGAAAGAACGAACGCTCCAGTGAGGGCAACTCCAGTAGTACCTTCTGAATCCCAATAGATTTGAGATAAATCCAGTTAGCATTTGCATATTTCCCAGAAAGCATGAATATATATTTTCATAATTTTAGATTACTCTAATGTTTAATTACAATTTAAGAACTCATCATGCACATATAATAGATCTAATTTTACTCTAATGTCATTAACATATGAACTTGTATTGATTAATATCTGTATATATCATCGAAACCAAAAAAATATAAATGAATGGTCCCTAGCAGGATCGAACTGCTGATCCCCGCGTTATTAGCACGATGCCTTAACCAACTGGGCCAAGGGACCTTCTATTTATGTGATATAAGGGAAAAACTTTTTAAAATAACTGACGATGATAAATTTTAAAAATTTGGGTGATAGATAGACTTGTATCCTGTAAATACTATATACTATTTTCCTTTGGTTGAAGGAACCATCAAATACTTTACATTATAATTTAACGCCTTTACAGTTACATTATATTGAGTATTCTTGCATAGACAGCCTAACCAATACAAATTTCAATAATTGAATATATTAAGATATTGAAAGATCTAGCTGGAATTTCAGTTCCAAAAGTTGATTAAATGAATGTTAATATAAACATAAATAATATGGCAATGCCATTGATAGCCACAGCTGAGGTATAAACTCAGATATTCTTGCATTTGTTTCTTTATAGTAATGTGCACGTCCATCATTGTTAACGATGTGGGAGATGCTGTTAAGTTAAAGAGTAATAAGATTGACAATTGTAATTTACAATTAAGTAAACAGTTTAATTGTATTAGATCAGAACTCTTTGCTAGAATAGGCAGTTCAAGAGGAGCAATTGAGTGTATTGGTGAGATTGGTCGTGGAGGTATTGGTGCCATTGGTGTTTTATAAGGTTATTTCAATTGAATTGGGAAAAAAAAAACAGAGAATATTAAAGATGTCTTCAAGCGATTTAAAGACAGGGGATTTGGTTTTATGTAAAGTTGGTTCATTCCCCCCATGGCCTGCTGTTGTTTTTCCACAGAGGTATCTGCGGAATGATGTGTATCGTAAGAGGAAGGCCAATTGTGTGGCAGTTTGTTTCTTCAATGATCCTACTTATTATTGGGAACAACCACATAGATTAAGAAAATTGAACCAAGATATTTTAAATGAGTTTTTAACTGAAGGTTATAAAACTACTACTCAAGAAGACTTGATTCAAGCATACAATGAAGCTCGTGATTATAAAAACTTAAATGAATTCATCTTGAATAGATTCACAGATGAGAATAGATTAAGTGATTTAGAAAATCAAGATGAAGATATAATACCAGGAGGTGAAGATCCATTTTTAGGCAAATTAGATAAAAGGGAAAAGAAAAATAGGTCGATATCTGGTAATTCCGATCCTCAAGTTAATGATAACAACGCTAATACTTCTAGCGCTAAGAAACGTAAAATAAAATCTGAAACAGATGACATACAGAATATTAATTCTGAAAATATTTCACCTCAAAAGAAATCAAAATCAAACACAAGTAAGAAAAGGAAAACAAAACTTGATACATCAAGAAAACTAGAAATATGTCTATTGTTTCGTAGAAAAATTCAAAAAAATTTAATACAGAGGGATGTTCCTCCAACTCAAGAAGAACTTGAAGAATCGCATAAATTATTATCTAAAATTGAAGAAAATTTGAATAATGAACCTAAATTTTTTGATATTGGAGCATTAAGGGAAAGTAAATTACACAAGTTACTGAAAGTTATTGTTAACGATGGTAACCTTGTTGAATTTCATCCTGTTTGTAAAAATATTCTAATTAATTGGACAGATATTATCAAAGCATTAAAGATTGAAAAAATTGAACAAAATAATTCCAATTAATTGATTCTTTGAATACTTACAATATAATCAAATCATGATTATGTATATTTGTTTCCATATATTGCTTCCATCTAAATTGATGTTGTAATGTTTTACTTCTATTCCAATTTTCTTAATCAAGAGGCGATGTACCTCCATGTTACTATTAAAGAGAAAATGGGTTTTCCATATTTGATATGTGGATTTGTTTTACTATTATCTTTATTCCAGAATGAATTTCGGTTTAAATCGTTATTCTAACATATTCTGCTATTTGTATTCTAATTGTATAAATTGAACTGGTTTTATACCTACTTCTAAAGATAAGATATAAAGAGTAATTAAAATGTAACTTACTCGGTATCCTTATATATATATTATTTATCCAAATAAATGCATTGTAATACAATAATTATATCTTACTATTTTAATAAAAATTAAACTCATTATATATTTTTTCAATATTAAGGCTTATTGAAATCAAATCTTTAAATATTGAAAAAATATGATAAATATTTACATAATTATTGATAAAGTTGAAATATATATAATTGTAAAGTGGGATATATAAACAAACACTTAAAAAAATAAGGATAACAATTATGAGTTCTGATGAATCTAATTTGAATAACAAGCTTAGTGCTGATGAAATTGCCTTATATGATAGACAAATTAGACTTTGGGGAATGGAAGCCCAAGCAAGAATGCGTTCAGCAAAAGTATTGTTGATTAATATGGGCTCTATTGGTACAGAAGTGACAAAGAATATAGTTCTTAGTGGTATAGGTTCATTTACAATTTTGGATGATCATACTGTTACAGAAGAAGATTTAGGAAATCAATTTTTCTTAGATAAAGAAGCAGTTGGTTCCAAAAGGTTAGCAACAACTCAAGATAGAATTAAAGATTTGAACCCAAGAGTTGATTTAACATTTGACATCGAGAGCTTTAATTCTAAAAACAAGAATTACTTCACAAAATTTGATTTGATCATTGCTACAGAATTGAATAAATCTGAAATTATTAATCTAAATAAAATTACCAGGGAATTCAATATTCCATTATACATCTGTGGTTCAAACGGTCTATTTGCATACATTTTTGTAGATCTGATAGAATTCAATTCACAAGATGAAAAATTAAAGAGTTTGGTACCAACGATATTAGGTAAACTTTCTCAAAACAGAGAGGTTATTGATGTAGCAACACGTACTGATGAAGATGACCCAAAGAAAGTTTATGAAAAAATTACTACTAAACACACATATAAACCATTTGATACATTATTAGAAACAGCTACGTTATCAGGTAGATTGAACCGTAGGCAGTTGAAAAGATTATCGAGTGTGGTGCCCTTAACATTTGCCTCATTTCAATCAAATGATGAATCAGAAGAATTAAATCCAGAATCTTTAAAAAAATTATTAACTCAAATATCAGAAAGTTTTGGTGTACCTGTAGAAAATATTAAAGAAGAATATATTGAACAGTTTGCTAATCAAAGAAATGTTGAATTTGCTCCAGTATCTGCAATCATTGGTGGTGCTGTTTCTCAAGATGTCATTAACATCTTAGGTAAGAAACAATCTCCTATCAATAACATGATCTTTTTTGATGGTATTACATTGGATATGCCTATTTATGAATTTTAAATTATATATACATATATATTTAAAGTTTATAAATTAAAAGTATTTGATATTGATTTTTTTTGTTCGTTATAACATATTTTACAAAAAAGGTTTAAATATATAAATTAATAAAATATATAATTGACCTCATTCAGTTAATAATATAAAGATCAATGGATTTATGAAATATTTTTATGCAATATTATTATTGGGCCTATGTTAGGTTATTATTTTTGTTTGTTTTTTTTTGAAGTCTTTCATTATTAACAAGATTTTTTTTTTCAATAATGATATTATTCTTTTAAGTCTGAGCACTTACAGCAACTGTTTGTAAATGAGACATAAAATTTTGTAATGAAACATCATCAGTTAAAACAACAGTAGAACCACCATGAGTAGCATCTTGATAACTATCAGATGGGTTTAATTTAGATAATAAGAATCTAGCTTGAGATCCACCAGCTTCAGTATCAATAAATCTTGGTAATGGGAATCTATCAACTAATAATTCAGCAGCTTCTAATTTTGGTTCTTCTAATAAAGATTTAAAATCAGCATATTCTGGTTCATCTTGGTAACCAGCTTTTCTCCATTGAGCAATTTGTTCACCATGATATATTAAAATGAAGAAAAAAGTATCTAATAATAGAATTGTATTTGGTTTAACAGATACAGAATCTAATAAAACTGGTTGTGGTTCATCCTCCATTGAAAATGATGTTAAAGTTGGTTGAATCATAATTAATGAATTTGTTGTATCTTCTCTAGTGAAAATATGTCTATAAAAAGCAGTTTCATCAGGAGAATTATTAAATACACTTAAGAATTGAGATCTTCTTAAATAATATGTAAATTGTGGATACAATGAAAAATTTGGAGCTAATCTAAATGAACCTGGATCATCTTTATTATAATCGGCATATCTTTGACATAATTTAATTAATGTTCTATCAATCCATCTAATAATATCAGCACCATCATCATTTTCAGCTTTATGAACAGCAATTCTTGCCATTAAAACAGCAGCAGCTTCTTGATCAAATGAAGCTGCAATAGCAGGAGCACCAAATGGTAATAATTGATTTGCTACAGTAGTAACTCTAATACGATTTGTACCAGAAGCATGTTGATAACTTGTAATAAATTGAGTATAAGCTAAACGAGTACCTTCATTTGTAATTGGAGTTGCATTAGCAACAGTATTAGCAATTTCAAAAAAAACTGCATAAGAATGATTTGGTGTTAAAGCTGACATTTTCCATGTTGATGTACCACCAATACCAATTTCTGAATCACTAATATTATTTAAATCAGTTTTTTTAACAGCAGAAGCATGACCAATTAAACCTTGTAATTTTAATTCTTTACTTGTTTTAACAGCCATATTACCATTAAATGCCATTTTCAAATAACCTTCTTCATCTTTTGAAAACATTCTTAAATAAGATTGTTTAAAAATTGCTGTTGAAAAAGCATCAGTTAATAATAAGATACCACCTGTTGAATCAGTAATTTGTTTCATTTCTGACATACCAATTTGATCATAACAACCTGCAAAAATATCAACAACATGACCATTTTCTGCTAAATTTTCAGCTAAACGATTATAAAATTTAACAGATTTTTTATAATGAGTAGCACGATCAGAATCAATATCATTATGAGATCTAATTGGATCTTTCAATTCTGAAGAAACAATTAAACCTGGTGATACAGTACATGGACCAGAAGCAAATAAAATAATTCTTGCAGCAAAATTTTTATAACAACCTTTTAATAATAATGAAGCAATATTTAATGCTTGACCGGTAGCTCTTTTTGGTCTATGACCAGCAGGAATTGTCCATTCATCAGAAATTAAATTTTCAAATAATTGTGTTAATTTAAATTCAATTTGTTCTAATGGTAAAAAAAATCTATTTAATGAAAATGGTGTAATTTTATTTGTTGATTGAATTGAACTTGATGGTTTTTGACCAGTTAACATTTCAATTAATTGTTCAAATTGATATTCTTTATCACCTCTAAAGATATTTGATCTATCAATAATTTCACTTGATAAATCATGTAATTCAATTACATTACCATAAGTAATTAAACCAATTAATGCATTTGGTGGTAATAAAGATAATGAAGTTATAATTGATTCCTTTAATGCATTTAAATTTTCAGTTTCCGATGTAATATCGACTAAAAAGAAAAAAATAGGAGGTACTTGAACAGGTTTATTTGTAATATATTCAACAGTTGTATTTTGTAATTCCATTGGCATATTTTCTTGTGTCATATTTGAATATTGTGTTGGTAAATGATTTCTTGAATTACAAATTGGACAAGTCCAAGAATTATTTCTTGGATCAATAATACAATATGGATTTAATATCGATTTACATTGTGGACCTGAACAAATAACTGGATTATATGGAGCAACATTTAATTCTTCAATTTCCTTCAAAGGAGTATATAAACAACCAACAGGAACGACATTTTTAGTAGCATCAGTCTTTGTTGATGGGAAAACATTCCAAGAGAATCTTACCCCATTAATATCTTCATTAGTTTCAAAATCCATGTTTAATAAATTAAAGAACTATAACAAATAAACACACTCACACTCACACTCACACTCACACACACGCTCAATTACAGAGAACAATAATAAATATAGTTTCTTCAACCTACCACGAAAGCAAACAGTCGCAGATCTATCCCTACAACAAACACAAAGATATATTATAACTATATTTATAACTATAATTACAATTGTATTTATATAAATATATAAATTACACAATAATGTAAATATAAATTAATAAATACTTGTTAATTTCCTATTTCCTCCAATTTATTTAATCTCGCTTATTATTTTAAACCACAAAAATAAAATAAAATAAAACATACCACATTACATTGCCGTACCACATTACAACAATAATACAATACAATACAATACAATACAGTGATAACAGTGATAACAGTGATAACAGTGAATAGTGATGGTAATTTATTGTACGGTGTTGTTTAAACGGGGGGAGAACAGAATACTGTACTGCAACACCCACCCGTGCATTGCGCTGTGGCGAGAAACACCAAGGGAAAAAACCAGAAAATCGCGGTGGCAAAAAGGGGAGATCATGGGGTACGTCGTTCGTGGTGGGTGATGTGTGGTGTGGTAGGGTAACTTTTGTGTCGTTTGGTACGAATTGTGTGGCATGTGACAAGCACGTGTGTTGTTTCCGGGTAGCAGCACTGTATTATTATTATTATTATTATTATTATTATTATTATTATTATTATATGTTATTATTTTAAAATTTCAATCATATATCAGATTTTTAAATCTGATATATGATAAGTATAATATGTAGGTTCCAATGGAATAGGGTAAAAGCACAGGGTGGTATGGACGAACTACTGGTAGTCGGGGGATGCTTTGTGTCTAGGGTAATAGTATCACTAGGTTTCCCATCTTTACAAAATCAATTGGACAAATCTGTAGAATTTTCTACACCTTTCACATCTTATAGTTCATTATTAGAAGGTACTTTCCTTCTATCAAATGGTTTCACATTATATGAAGGTGGGTTAGTACATCATCCGCCCATCTTAGTGGCATTCATATCGTTGTTCAATTCAAACAATTGGCTTATTTCAATTTTATTTGCATTTTTAGATTCAATTATTACTTATCAACTAATTTTAATTAATAAAAAAATTAATTATAATAAAATTAATAAAATTTTACCTGGTTTGTTATATGTAATAAATCCATTGGTTTTATTGTCAAATATAAGTAAATCTTCAATCATTTTCACAAATTTATTTTTATCAACAACAATATTATATGCATTAAGAAATAATTTTTGGATTACAAGTATTTCATTAGCAATTTCAACATATTTTTCATGTTATTCATCTTTTTTAATTTTACCAATATTAACTTTCTTCCCAAATTTTAATTTAAAATTAAAATTAATTGGTAATTTTTTTTTAATTAATTTTATTTTATTAATTTTAAGTTTTAATATTAGTGGTAATAATTGGAATTTTATTAAAAATTCTTATTTATCAATGATAAATTTTGAAAAATTATATCCAAATTTAGGTCTTTGGTGGTATTATTTTATTGAAATGTTCGAAATGTTTATACCATTTTATCATGCAGTTTTCAATTTATTCAGTTTTTCATTCATTTTACCATTTACAATTAGATTTAATAATCAACCTCTTTATGCATTCATTTTATGCTTAGGTTGGATTATTTTAACAAAACCATATCCAACATTAGGTGATTTAGGATTTTTTTTAAGTTTTATAATATTTTTCAAACCAATTTCTGGTTATTTAAAATATTCTGCTTTAACAATTCTATTATTTTTACATGCAATTATATTATCACCAATTTTTTATCATTTATGGATTAATTTAGGTTCAGGTAATAGTAATTTTTTTTATGCTATTTCATTAGTTTATGCTTTGGCAATTGCTTCTCTTTTAATAGATTTATGTTGGGCAATGTTAAGAATGGAATATGATAATGGTAAGCCTAATTATAATTTAAAAATAACACAATTATAATTAATTAAATAATTAATTATATAAATATATATATATATATATACTATATTTTATTACTATTTGATTCTTCTGAAATTTTTAACTTCAATTGATGAATCTTATGCTTATCGATATGTTTATCAAATCTTTCTTTTGTTTTAAATGTTCTATTACAACCTTCATAATGACACTTTAATTTCCTACCAACTGTATTTAATAATAAACTTAATCCATTATTATTATTATTATTTGAATTTAAGTAATTTATTAAATTTTCTTCATTTCTTATTGACATTATATCATTTAATTTACGTTTTTTCATTATTACTTTAATATCATCATTGGATTTTTCTAATTCATTTTCAATATTCTGTATTTCATTTTCAATATTCTGTATTACATTTTCTTCAATAAGTATTAATTCTTTTGGTACTTCATTATTATGCTTTTCTTTATAATGTTCAATTAATTCAACTTTTTTAATAAATGAAATTTCTGGTCCACAAATGTTACACTTCCAATTCTTAATCACTGATGATTCATCATGAACTTTCATATGCATTTTTAAACCAATTTCACCAACACATGGTTTTTCACATGTTGGACATGGAATTTTTGGATGATCAGATTTCATATGAGCTTGTAATTGAGACCATGTCTTAAAGCTTTGTAAACATGAGTTAAATGTACATTGATATGGATTTTCTACGTCTGGATTATGATGTTTAGTAATATGATTTGTTAATCTATAAGGCCTTTGAAATTTTTTATTACAATATTGACATTTCAATTTTTCTAAATGAATGGATAATATATGTGCTCTTAATTGTGGATGTTTATAAAATTTTTCATTACAATTCTCATAGGGACATTCAAATGATTTTGTATGTGTAATTTCATGACGTTTTAATTGTTGTCTTGTAGTTAAACCTTTATTACAATATGAACAAGAAAATGGTTTAATTTCAGAATGAGAAAAAAAATGTCTCTCTAGATGACTTTTCTTAATAAATTCACTATTGCATTGGTCGCATTTAAACGGTTTAATACCTAAATGAACTGTTTGTTGGTGTTCTGTTAAAATTGAAGGTCTTGTAAATAATTTCCCACAACCGTCATAATCACAAGAAAATTTCTTGACTCTATTCGAAGAACTAGAAGATGATGCAGTACTTGTAGTACTAGACAATGAACTTAAACTATCACTAGTATTTGACCTCTTCAAAGATGGTGTAGATTCACTTTTCCAAAATTTCAATTCTTTCTCACCCTCCATATTACTTCACTTATTCTCCCAAAAAAACTCTCCTTTCTTCTCTCAACCCTTTAATCACCAACCTAAATACTAAAAATCCTCACTAGCCTGACTCTTGAAACTACAATACACATAAACTGTAAGTAATTTACAAATTTATGCTCAACTTTAATACTTTACTTAACATTAAATTAGATGTCGTCCGTACGCAATGATGCTCATCGCAATAATAATTTTTCATTGAAAAATTTTATTAAAATTTCAATCTTAGATATATAAGAAGTAATAGTTGTTTAAAAGAATTGATAGGCTTAAAGGTTACAATTGAAGCAATTGAAACAAGAAAAAGCAACACATATATAATGTCTGATTACGAAGAAGCGTATGTTGTTTAGTGTCCTCTTTTCAAAGGGAATTTTATGTGATTTTTTTCATTAATTAATTGTGAAAGTTTAGTGTTGATGAAGAAAAAAAATGAAATGTTTGATTATATGTTTCCATTTTTACTAACTATTGAATACGTTTTATTTACAGTTTTAATGAAGGTCCAGAAGCCTACGACAACTTTGATGTCGAACATTTCTCCGATGAAGAAACTTTTGGTGAAGGATTCCGTGATGGTGAAACTAAAGATGAAAATGGACAAACAATTATTAGTGGCGGTATGGGTCCAGAAGATTACCAACAAGCTGAAACTTTTAGAAGAAAGACTTTGAAAGAAAGAGCCATTGCCAAGGATGAAAGAACTACTACTCCATACATGACTAAATATGAAAGAGCAAGAATTTTAGGTACAAGAGCTTTACAAATTTCAATGAATGCTCCAGTTTTCGTTGATTTGGAAGGTGAAACTGATCCGTTGAAGATTGCTATGAAAGAATTGGCCGAAAAGAAAATTCCATTAGTTATTAGAAGATACCTACCTGATGGTTCTTTTGAAGATTGGAGTGTAGAGGAATTAATCGTTGATTTATAATGTAATTAATAAAAATTTAAAAAAAATAAAATGAATAATATGAAATCATTAGGATTCATATTAAATATAGAATGGGAACAATGTATCAATATTTTGTCATTGATATATTAGTCTTTCTCACTGCATAATGTATATTAAATATTTTAAAAGTTATAATACTTTTTTGATTTTAAATGAAATCAACTTTTTCTCTTCTAATTATATAGATTATTTATAATTATATAATGAAGCATGTTGATTATTCATCATTAATGGTATTTAAGAACTTCTTCCCTTTAAAATCATCTTCACTACTGGATTGTTTGTTTGCACTAAAATTTTTTAAAATATCTTTAAATTCAACTTTAGGATCTTGGAAGCCAGCTTCCTTTAAATAATCAATTAATTCATTTTTGGGTATATTTAAATCTTCAACATTATTTTCATCACTTAAAATTCTTAAACTATCTTCTATCTCAGATCTATCTGAGAATTTACTAAAGGCATTGCTCATCAATGTCAAAAACTCAGGATAACTGACAGAACCTCCGCCATTACACATACTTAACATCTCTTTAAAATCTTTAGACTCCATCTCTATACCTAAAGTCTTGAATGTTTTAGCTAGATCATCTTCACTAATTGATCCATCACCATTATCATCAATCATTTGGAATGCATTTTTTAACTTCTCTATTAACTCAGGAGTTAATTGATCAAAATTTACAGAAGGTGAATGATTCATAATTCAAATATTCAAATTTTAGAATATATTTTATCTGATCTTAATTCTCTGTTGTCAAATCATCTTATAATAAATATACTTTATTAGTTGATAGCTTTTAATATATATTTTTCATTTTTCATGCTATAATAATTTTTGAAATATTTGAAAAATTAATATTGGAATTATATTTTAAAGTATTAAACTTTCTGTAATAGTTATAGGTATTAATTAAGTCTAGTATAGACCTTTCAAGGCAATTGAGTAAGAGCATATATATTTGGTTGAATAAATATGTCAGAAATCAAAGAGCTTTTAAAAGAAGCTAAGTCCCAATTGGTGAGAGGTGATTATGAAGAAGCTAGTGAAGTTTCGAAAAAAGTGCTGAAACTTGATGAAGAAAATTATTTTGCATATGTTTTCCTTGGTAAGGCATATTCAATGTTCAATAATACATTAAAAGAATCCGTAGAATCATACATTAAAGCTACTAAAATACAACCTTCGAATTTATTAGCTTGGAAAGGTGTTTTCCTGTTAATCAAGCAAAAAAAGATATTACCAGAACAATTATCATTTGAATCATATTTTAACTTATGTGGAGAATATGCTCAAGTTTTATTAGAACTAGAGCAACCACTAGTTGAATTAATACATGAAATTCGTGTTACCAGAAAGGAATTCCCAGAATGTGAAGAATCTTTCTTTACTTGCATGAAACCAGGTTCTCAAATGGCTGAAAAATTAGGTAAACATTTAATAACACCACAAGATGCATTAAAGGGGTTAATTAAAATCTTAGATGATAAAGAACAACAATCTGTATCAAAGATTGTAAGCAGAGAAAGGTTAAAGTTAAGCGCAAATGATCCAGATTATCAAATAAAAATAAATACATTAGCTTGGGAGATTTATCAAAATTCTGAAATTGATGATTTATTTAACCAACTTATAAATATAACGGATGATGATGATGAGAGAGCTGATTTGGAAACTCAATGGTTAGAATATAGAATTAAAGTATTAAAATCAATGCCAAAAGATGTGAAAGTTTCATTTTTCCAACGTGTCAAATCAATGGTAGATGATATGGTTTTAGTGAATCATAAGTCATTACGAGCTTGGAAATTACATTTTGAATGGCAAGATTATTCAACTTTAGATTCTTTTGACCCAAAAGAAATTTTAAATTTTTTTAAAAAATTTCCAACTGAACCTATTGCTGTTATATTATATGCCTGGATATGCTCGAATTTTTCTAAATATGATGTTAATGAGTGGGTGAATAAAGAAAAGGAATCTAAACTTGATGATGTGGATAAGACTAATATGACCGAATCAGAAGTTTCGGAACTGAATGAAATGGTTGAAGATGATGAAATGACCTCAACACTTATTGAATCCGATATTCTAGTTGCATTGATGGAAAATATTGAAAAAGCTAAAAGCAGTTCATTAGCTCATAGAATTGTGTCTCAATATTATATTTTATCCAGAGAATATGAAGCAGTATTATCATATATTAAAACTGGTATATCTCTAGTGGCATATGCAGTGAGAGATTTAGGTGCAAATTTGAAAAATTGTAAGTTAGCTTTAACTTTAGATTTAGCAACTGCTTATACATATTTTGATGCTCCTAAGAACCATAAAGCAGCATTATCTTTATTTGAAAAAATTTTGAATGAAGATAAAGATAACTCAAGAGCAAAATTAGGTAAAAGTTTGATTTTTATGGAAAGAGAGCAATGGTTTGAAGCTAAAGAACTACTGATAGAAGTTACAAAACAATATACAGACGATATGGAAATTTTGTCTGAACTTGGTTGGAGTGAAGCTAAACTAGGAAATCTAGATGAAGCCCTAACTATATTTACTAAAGTTTCACAAAATATTCAAGGTGTAGATATCCGTGCATCTAATTTAAGAGCTTTAAACTTATGGAGACAGGCATCTACGGTTTTGTATAAACAAGAAAAGGAAGATGAAGAACAAAATGTAGTAGAAAGCGATATGAATTATGTTAATATGGCTTATAAGTTATTAATCCAAGCTTTGAAAGCATCTGATACATTTTCAAAAGCTTATTGTACGTTAGGTGACATCTATTCCAAATATTATAAAGATAAAAAAAGAGCATTTGGATGTTATTATAAAGCATTTGAATTAAATTCAGGAGATATATTTGCAGCCAAATATATGGTAAAAAATTATACTGATTCAGGAAATTGGGAAGCTGCTAAGTTAGTTTCAGAAGCACTTGTGAATTCAACTGATGCGAAGAAGTACTTAAAATCAGAATCTTGGCCATATAGAGTTATCGGTATTGCTAATTTAGAAAAGCAAAGAGAAAGTGATTCTATTGAATGGTTTCAATCTGCTTTACGCATTGACAATGATGATATTGAGTCCTGGGTTGGGTTAGGACAGGCTTATCTAGCTTGTGGTCGTGTAGAAGCATCTATCAAGGTGTTTCAAAAAGCTGTTGAATTAGATCCAAGTCATTTATATGCTAAATATTTTACAGCTATTTCCCTATCTGAAATTGGTGAATATTTGGAAAGTACTGCTACCTTGAAGGAGATTACAGAGTTAGTACCTGATGAAGAATCATTTCAAGCATCATATGCTGATGTAATGGTAAAGCATGCTCAAGATTTGTATGAACAAGGATTTTTAACAAAATCGGTTTCAGTTGCAATTGAAGCTATTTTAATAATAGAGTTTGTAACTGTCCAATTGAAAAAACATCCTCATAATATATGGTTATCGCTATCAAAAGCATTGAAATTATTTATCTTGGTCGAATCAAAAGCTGATAAACTTCCAATTGAAAGAATTGTTTCTATTTTCCAATCTTCTGAATCCAACGAAACAAATGATGTTGATATTATAGATAATGTTGATCTTAATAGTTTGTTATTGAGTTCTGATGATGATAATATTTCAATAACTTGCCAATTCTTAATCATTGCCTCCAAATATGCTATTTCAACAGCAAATATGAATGAAGTATCTGGTACAGTTAAGTCCTCATTATGGCATAATATTGGTATTGCTGAATTAGTATCATATGTTGTAACAAACATAGATAAATATAGAGACGCTTCCATATTATGCTTCAAAAAATCAATCAAATATCAATCTAATTCAGCGGAGTCTTGGATTGGCTTGGGTATCGCTACTATGGATATTAATTGGAGAATTTCCCAACATTGTTTTGTTAAGGCCACAGCATTAGCTCCTAAAGATACCGAAGTCTGGTTTAATTTATCTTTACTAGCTTTGAAAAACAATGACACAGAATATGCTTATCAAGTTCTATCTAGATCTCAGAGCATTGCTCCACAAGACTCCTCGCCATGGCTTGGTATTGCTTTGATGTTAGAGAAAGAAGGCAAACTTCAAGATAGTTCTAATATGTTTGCGCACGCTTTTGTTTTATCGAATGGTAAATCAAAAACTGCTCAACTATTATATGCAAAGAGTATCATACAAAATCAAGTAGGTAAAAGTAAAGATCAAAGAAATATTACTAATTGTGAAGAGTTAACTTCAGCAGCATATGGTTTGGAGCAATATTCTAAGAAGAGTCCAAATGACGAATTTGCCTTACAATGTTTCCTATTAGTACTTGAAAGACTTCATTTATACTCTAATGCTGGTGAGCTTTGTAACAAGTTATCTGATATCCTGGAAAAAAGATTTGATAAAACACAAAATGAGACAGAATTATATAATTTTGCCATAATTAAGGCACAGTTTGCTAGGGTTCAATTAGGTTTAGGAAACTATGAAAATGCTATTGAAAATGCAGAGCTTTCTCAAGGTATTATTTCTGAATATAATGAAGAAAAATCTTTGAGAGCTCAAATTTCCAATAACATATGTCTTGGTTTATCCTATTTCTTCATGGATAATTTTAATAAAACATTAGATTATTTCCAAGCTTTATTAAAATTATCAAAGGATTCAAAACATTTAATTTTGTTAATTTCTAATGTATTATATGAAGTTGGTACTGAGGAAACTAAGAATATTGCTTTAGATGAGCTAACTGAGTTTATTGTATCTAATGGTAATGAACTATTAGTCACATTATCAATTGCAGCTATGTCGATAATTGATGATAACACTGAGTTATTGCAAACTATTCATGAAGAATTAGTTGGTATTCCTCTTGGATCAAGAATTAAGGATATCCACCAAGATGTACCTTACTTGATTACACAAATTAACAAGAGATTGAATAAGAATAATAGTGACGATATGAATAGGGCTATATGGCAAAAAACAGCTATGTTCTTCCCAAATAATAATCATTCTTGGGCCGAACTGAATAAAACAATAAGTCAAAGACTTGCTACCGACAACCAAAATAAAGTTATTGCAACTCAATTAAGTCAAAAATATTGTGATATGTCGAATTTGAGAAATATTCAAAGAAGTATATTTTTATGCCCATGGGACAAGAAAGCTGTAACAACCCTAAAGGATTGTTTCTAAAAGAAATGTTAAATATGCAGTATTGATTTAGTATTTAAAATTACTTAATTAAATAAAATTTTTTTAATCCTAAAATTTAAAAACCTCCCATAAAGATAATAATCTAGTGACTCTGGTTAAAACATTTAATTCACGTTCATTGACCATTTTCAATTGATTAATTTCACTTGGTAATAATAATTCATTTTCTCTACCTTTGACATCATCTCTGTTAGCTTTAGTCAATAAAGTTTGGTTTTCTTCTTTTAATCTATCATTTTTAAATAGTAAGTTGGCGATGTTCCATGCTAAGTTTTGTTTCATAAAATCATAAGAATGTCTTTCCTTTGATCTAAACAAAAAAACAGCTCTGGATGCAGCTCTATCTGCTGTTCTAGGAACTTCTTGTATTTCAACAATATTATATTTGATTAAAGATGCAATAGTAGAACGAATATCCTTTTCCTTCATTAATGCAGTAGAGTTAATAACTTTTTCAGAAACTAGTTTATTTTCTACAATGCAACGACGAACACGCATTGCAGATGGACCCAAAGTAGAAGTAATAATGTAGTCATATATACTAGAACGTAGAACAGGCATTAATTCTGTGTATGGGACATAGTATACACCGGGTTTAGATTCAGTTAAAAATGGAATCTTAGAATTCACTAATAATTTTAAGTGACTATCAATTAATGAAATTGAGTGAGGTTCAGTATCATCGAAGTCTAATATATCTTCATCAATTTCTCCATTTCCTTCATTTTCTTGTTCAACAGATGTTGTAATCTTTGGTGGTGGAGGAATGACAAATCCATCCTCAGTTTTCAACTTTTTAGATGGTTGTTCATTACATGCATTATTAGAACGTTTTGAAAACTTTAATTGAGTAGCCAAAGTACCACGAAGGTCTATATTTGAAGGTAAAACTTTTGCTATATCGATAGCATTGAAAAACACACCAGGTGTAGTTACCTCTTGTGATAATTCATCTTCAGTAATTGATTTTGCTTCATCTAAATCTTGTAATAGTCCAGTTTTAGTTAATGGGTTTATCAATTCTACTGATTTTTGTTCAGTAACTTGTAATGCAATTTTATAAATTTCAGCAGGGATTGAACCAACTCTTGATTTGGCAAAATTTACTAACTGTTTTGTTCTTCTAGTCTTTAAAAATCTATCTAAATTAATTGTGAATGGTATATTATTTTTAACAGTTCTCAAAGAAGTATTTGGATCAATAATTATGACGGTGGATAAATCTTTTAAACTTTCAAATTTTTTCAAATATTCAACTTTAGCTTTAATTTTAGCTTCAGTTTTCTTTTTCAAATCAGATAAAGTTGCATTTCTTGGAAGCATCTTATATTCTATTTCATATAATTTATTCCATAAATCATTAAATGGAGTATAGTGTATTTCTTTTAAAGGAGTAATAAATCCATTTTCACATAATTTAACAAATGAATCTTTAATTTCAGCTTCAACATTTTGAGAATCATCACTTTGGATATAATCAGCTAAAGTAACAGAACCTAACGATAAAATATTTTGTACAATTTGAATTATTAATGGAGATTGAAATCTTTTATTAATTTCTTCCATAATTAAACCAGAATATAACCATAATAATACACCATCTTCATTAAAATAATAATATGTTAAAATACCAGAAAAAGTTTCTTCTTTAAAATATTTAACACATCTCAATTGAATTAAAGAGATTAAAATTGTTTTAATACTTTTTTTATTTAATTGTGGAATATTTTTATTTAATTCTTTAATAGTTAATCTACCTTTTGATAATAACATTTGACTAACTAATACAGCTCTTTCACCTAAATGAGATTTGATAACTTCTGTGTATAAGAAAGTCTCTGGACTTAAAGTTCTTTGCTCCAAAGAGGAAACATGGAAAGAATCATTTAAATCATCTAAATTTTGGATATTATTATTAACATCATCAATTGATAATTTTTGATCTATCCCAACAGAGTTTGAAGTATCCGTCATTTTCCAATGCTTCTTTCCTAAAATCCAATGGTAATACTGTTATAGAGGAATTAATTGATTAATGTAACAATAATTGAGTTACATTAACTAATTGTAGAAATATATTGAACTATCTTCAAATATCATACAAACTCATCTCATCACATCATATTTTTCACCAAAAATTTTTTTTTTCAGAATTTTTCAGCTTTCTTAAAATTTCATACACCGATATGGTAGGGTAATGTCCTGTTGTTTAAATGTCAATATCCTAATGACAGTAATTATAACAAGCATTAATGAAGCAATGGTGTGGTCAATTTATCCCTTCATTGGTATAAAATTAATGTACTGTTTAATAAAGTCCATTTTTCCCAGAGAAAACCACATGTGCTTTCCCTTGTGTCTAGCTAAAAAACAATTCCAAACGAGATTTTATTTACTACTATAATGTTTTGCAATTGCAAAACATTATAGTACATTTGAATGTATTATATTCATTTGAATGTATTGTATTCATTTGAATGTATTGTATTCATTTGAATGTATTGTATTCATTGTAATGCCATACTATAGTACTCTTGTATTTAAAATATGATTACCTCTCAGAACCACGTGACACTGTGTCGCTTGCAACGAACCAATAATATGACAATTTTCAATTTCCAAACCGTTAACAGCGGTTTGGAAATTGAAAATTCGATCTTTAAGCTTATAAGATTTTAATATGCCCCTAGATTTAAAATAATTGAAATGTTATATAGGATAGATTTGGAATTGATATATTAGATTGAACTAGTTTAGATTTTAGATTGATTCATAGCAAGGTACTAGAAGTAATAAAATTATAAAGAAAAACTAATTGTGAAGATGTTGTCCCGTTCTACTAAACTTCAATTTGCTAAACAATCCATAAGACGTTATACTATCACTGCTACTGATAATTCCGATAAGGTTTCTACTTTGGCTATTAAAGTGCATGCAGGTTCTCGTTATGCCACAAAAGATGGTATTTCCCATTTATTATCCAGATTTAATTTCCAAAATACAAATGGGAAATCTGCTTTAAGATTAGTTAGAGAATCTGAATTATTAGGTGGTAATTTTGAATCTACCGTTGATAGAGAATATATTACTTTAAAGGCAAATTTCTTAAAGGAAGATTTACCTTATTTTGTTAATGCTTTAAGTAATGTTTTATATAAAACATCATTTAAACCTCATGAATTGACAGAATCTGTATTACCTGCTGCTAATCATGATTTAGCAGTCTTTAATTTGTCCCCATTGAAAAAAGCTGAAGATCTATTGTATAACGTTTCCTTTAGATCTGGTTTAGGTAATCCAGTTTTATATGATGGTATTGGGAAAATTACTTTAGAAGATATTAAAGATTATGCTAATAAAGTTTATACAAAGGAAAATATTGAAATTATAGGTACAGGTGTTAATGAAGCTGATTTGAAAAGATTTATTAATGAATCTTTATTGAATACATTACCATCTGGTCCTTCTTTAATTCCAAAATCAACTGTAAAAACTTTTAATGGTGAAACAAGATTAAGAAATGTTGGTGAATCTGTTGCAGCTATTGCAATTCCAGTTAAAAAGGAAAATTTCGGTCAATTCGAAGTATTAGTTCGTTATTTATCTTCTGATTTAACTGATTTATCATTTATTATTGATTCTGTTAAATTAGATAAATTTTCTGATACTGGTTTATTCTCATTATATGTTAAAGGTAATGATGCTAATGTCGTATCTAATAACATTAAAAAGATTGTTTCTGAATTAAAACAAGGTAAAGATATTTCTGCAGCTAAGGAAGCTACATTATTATCATTAGCATTAAAAGAAAATACTGATATCAAACTAGATTCTGTAAAAGATTTTAAGTTAACTAAGTTTAACTATGTTGCTGTTGGTGATGTTTCTAATTTACCATTTTTAGAGGAATTATAAAGAGATTAATTTCCTTTCAAAATTTAAACTTTAATTAAATATCGACAATATTCACATTTCCAAAAAAATCAAAAATATCATTCAATGCAATATTAGAAATGAAAATCATCATAACTACATATAAATAACTCATTATGATTTTCAAAAAAAAGTTTAATCAAATATTGAACTTTTCCACTTCTATTATGATACATTATCTAATTATTTTATTTATTCAATTTAAAAAAATAACTTATATTAAAATTTTTAATAGTATTTCTATATGCTCATTGGTATATTATTCAGTTGAAATATCATCACGTGATTATTATTATATATATTTATTTATATTTTGTTCTTAATATTACAGTTTCTTTCTTCATACATAAAAGATAATTATTAATGACAACTAGATGTTAAATGTAAATAATAAAAGTTCAACAAATAACTCAACGAATTATATTTTATTTAGCCACTAAATTAGTGTTCTCTACTCATTTTTATTGGTAGAGTGAAAATTTCAACAAATTGAAGTTTAGCTTGTTATTTAGAATACTATATGACATTAGAATTATTTACAGTTAAGATTACAACATTTTGCCTACAATACTTTATCTGCTTATGATATTCATAATTATTATATGTAATTAATATTAAGCTGTTTTATTGACCTTTTAATCATTTATTTAAAGAATTATCTAAATAATTTCTTGTCACATTCAAACTCAACAATTATAAGTCTACTAAATTTTTTAAATTTGTTTTTAAAAAATTTTGAGATCAAGATTTAGAGAAATTATTTTAATCCTATTTCTCAATAAAACTTTTTCAATTCCTTTCTTTTTCTAATTTAAAAAATAGTTACTGTCACGAATTTTCAGTAAAAATAAAAGGAAAAAATAGAATTTTCCCTATATAAATTTCTTCAGTATCGTTAATTTATTTTCATCAATTCAACATAAAGTATTCCATTTTGAAAAAAAAATACTTATCAAAAGAGAATGTTCCAGCTAATAAAATTCTAATGTTTTTTACAAATTATACATTTTTATTAAAATTATTTTCGTAAAGCTTTGAAAACACTTTATTTGAAACACGTTTTATTGTAAATATTCCTTTACCCATAGCATTGAAAAATCGTAAACAACAATATTAATTTTTATTACAGTAAATAATAGTGATTGACAACAAACATTGTAAAAAATAAATCTTGACCGCTCACACCCAATTTTCAATTACATAAAATGGAAAATGCATAATTTTTAACATATATTCTTACACTTTAAAAATCTTCCTTAGACACTTTTACACTTAACATCGGTTAAATTTCAATTTTCAACATGTGCATAATAAAATTAAAGTTTCGATTAATTAATAACCATTTACTAATTCGCCCCCTCTTTTCCCAAAAAAAAAATTATTTCCACATGCTTCTATAAGTCTTCCCTCAAAGTTAATTTTTTCTATTTAAGGGGCTTCTTTTCTCCGATAATATTTACAAGATTTTTGCATCTGAAAGAAATCGTCGGAGAAACAATAAACGGAATCTAAACGGAAATAGAAATTAATTATCAGATTTGGAAACTCCGTGACTACATTTGAGTAACTGAATATATGCATATATTTGTTAGAAAGAGAAGCAGGATCATTAGTTTTTTTTTAATCTCTGCTTATCTAGAGAATTTCGGGTTTTTAAAAAAGAAGAATTTCTATAGATCTGGCTAATTCGGTAAAGTTCTTTTTCCCTCTCTACGGTAATTCTAACTTCTATAAAGAAGTATAATTATTTAAAATAAAAAATCTTATTGATGATGTAATATGATAATAACTAGAGATGGATTTATTTTATACTTGCCTAAATGGGTTTAATAATTATTACTACTACCTACTAGTATCTTTTTTTAGTAATGGTGATAGTTAATCTCTTTTTCTTTTCACTTAGAGTTTTATCTACTACTCTTCATCTCTACTTGGAATTCTCACTATCCGTGTTCCTTTTTAATTATTTAATAAAAGTTAAAACAGAATATCTGGGAAGCGTTAGAAATTTTTTTTCTTTAGTATGGCTTAGAGGTACGGAAGATTTAAAATATCTTTCAAGGCACCTTATCGAATTTTATCCCTTTCTTACTCTGAATTCGTTGTACAAGTTTAACCATTGAAACATTTTCAAGATGCAGAAAAGGTTTCCTTAATATTCCTTTTTTTGATCAATATTCAACTTCCATCACTTTTTAATATTTTATGAGAGTTTTCCTTTCTATAATTCTTATATATATTTAACAAAACTATTACAATATTTTTTTAATTTACTTACTTTTACATTTCATTTTAGTTTTTTTTTTAAAATAACCGGAAGAATAAGTTATATTTAAATTTTTTAAACCTAATACTTTTTTAGTATTAAAAATAAGAATAATTTTAAATATTATCTCTTATTTGGATTATAAGTTTTTTTGAAGAAAAAACTCAAACGTCAATTAACAAATAATTAATTTAAAATTCAAGAAACAAGATTTCTTTCATTTAAATTAAACAAACTTTTTTTTTTTACTATTTTATTTTATTTTGAAAAGTAATTGAATTCAATTCATTTGAATTTAATTCTTCATTTTTTTATTTCAATTGATTTGAATAAAAAGACAATATTCTATTAACAACAAATTATATTTACATTCAATTGATTTGAATTAAATATTTTAAAAAGTTTTAAAAAAATTATTTTGAAAATTAAACATTTTTTTTTTTAAAAAATGTTAAAATTTTTTGATAATTTATTGAAAAGTCTGGTACTTTTCTTCACCTTCTATTTAATATCAGTGAATGCTTCTAAAACTTCTTATTATAGTTATCTAACTAATACTTATACCGATGGTTTATTTGAAGTTACTATTTCGACATCTACTTCAGCTTATAGAAATGGTCTTTTTGGATCAAATACTGATTATTATTATTGGATTGTTACTCCAAAAGTAGAGACATCCAATTACAAAACTACTGGTAGATCTGGTGGTTTAACAACATCTTATTCACTGTATACTACTACTTTTGATAACTGGGCAACAACTATCACCTATTATACAGTTTTTACCCCAATAAATGCTATTACTTCATTTTCAAGTACTATTAGTGAACTAAATGGTACTAAAAAGCCAACATTTTCAACTACTGTTAGTACAACAACAGGTGATGATGGTTACGGCACTACAGAAACGACCTATTATATTGCTATCCCAAGTAACTATTATTATAGTACCATCTATGAAACTGATTTTTTGAGATCAGAGCAGTCTACATTCAGTACTACTTTGACCACTTATGTAGATGATGATGTTAGTACTATAAAAACTATCTATTATGTATCAGGGACAGTTCCAAACGTGAGTGCCTATTTTGTTCCATGGTTGAATGATTATACATCTTGGTTAGCTCCTAACTTAAGTACTATAACTGAGTCAGGTAGTACTTATGTCAGGACAGTAATTACTGTTTATATTCCTAGAACTATAAAAACAATTACTTCCACTATCCAAGGTACATCCATCACATCTCTTCCAGTAACCACCACTTACTCTACTTCAAGAATTACAATAATTGATACTGATTATACCGCTAGAATTTCTACTATTTATTTTATCCAAATTCCTTTTTCAGGAACCTCTGCAACGCAAACAACTGTTAGTAATTTTTCAGGTTCAATCAGATCAACATATGACGTAAGTTTAGTGACATTTGTTGGTGTTGATTACTTTACTACTATTTCAACTATCTATTATGTTGCTATTCCTACAAATCTAGCCCATTATTTTACTACTGAGCCATGGAACTATGATTACGATAGTACCTTTATTTATTTGACAACCACTACTGGTCCTGATGGAGATACTACTACAGGTACTGTATATTACGTCCAGACTTATAGAAGATCTGGTATTACAATTACTTCAACCTGGACAGGTAGCTACTCAACTTTCTACTCTACTTCTCTGTCATACAAAAAACCACTTCTCGGTGGTACAACAACTTATACTTATTATTATTTTTACATTCCTTATTATGGCAGAACCACATTTACCACAAGTCCTGGTCCAAATATTGGAACAAGTACTTATTCTACTTCTCGCTATTCGATAACTGATGTAGATGGTAATGTTACTACTGAGACAATTTATTTTATTGTAACTCCTTCTCGTTTATCTACTCAAACTATCAGTACTAAAAGTGATTTTCCTGGATCTTCGACATCAACTTTTTCAACTGTTATTACAACAGTTACTGATGGTTCAGGAAATGAAACAACTGAGACAACATATTATATTGCTATCCCAACCAATCTTTATAAAACAACTGTCACCCAAGAATGGAGCGGTAAACTTACAATAACTTACTCCATAGGCAGTACTACTGTTACTGGGGCTGATGGGTTTAGCACATTAAAAACCGTTTACTTTGTTGAAATCCCAAGAGCATCTGGTGTTTACACAACTTCTTATTGGACTGGTACTTATACTACTGTATACTCTACTGGGAGAAAGTATGCATGGGGTTTTAATGGTATTTGGTTTGGCTATTGGAGGACTACTACATACTATGTACAAACTCCTGTAAGAAGAACCACATTCACAAGTGTAATTCGCCCTTGGTCTTCTACAAATTCATCCACATCGTATTTTACATCAACTGTAGTAGGGAGGGATGGAGAAAGTACAACTCAAACTATTTACTTCATCTATACTCCTGTTAGGACATTAACTACTACTATATTTGCGCAGGGTGATTTTACTGGGACATCAAAGTCTACATACTCTACGTTTACTACAGTTATTGGTGATGTGATTTATTATACCAGTCAAGTTGTCTATCTTGTGTATGTTCCATCAAACCCATTGATAATAACGATAAATACCTCCGGTTCATATTCTTATGTGACTACATACACCACATATCAATCTATGTTTACAGGAACGGATGGATTTGAAACTGATGCTACTGTATATATTGTGAAAACACCAACAGTACCTCCTTCACGTACCTATATACCATGGTCAGGATCGTTTAGTACCACAGTAACCACAAGTACATGGGTTACGCTAGATGATCTATTTAATTATATTGCCTATTGGACAATTACACTTTATGTCGTAGCGACCCCTACACGTGCTCTTACATCAACTAAAAATTCTCATTGGGGATCTGGTTTGACTTCAACTTACTCTACTTTAGTGGATACTTATACTGATTTAAATGGTATTGAAACTACAAGAACAATCTACTATGTATATACTCCAGTTAGAAATATTAGTAGTACTGAATATTTCGGTTTAGAAAGTTCTGCTAGTAGAACGACATTTTCGACTGTAGTAACAACGGTTATTGGAACTGATGGTGAGGCAACTACTGAATATATTTATTATGTTGCTATTCCCACAAAGAATGGAGAAACAACAATATTAACATCTTGGACAGGAACGTTCATAACATTTTATTCTTCAGATATAATAAGTAATGTTTCTCAAACAACAACAATTTATTATATTGCTACACCAATAGATACTGGTATTATTATATATCTACCATGGGGTGGTGATTTTACATCTACAATTGCAACCGAAACTTCTACAAGTTTTGGTTCTTCTGAATCTTTCTTTGGTGCATGGAAGCGTATCATCTATTATGTTCAAACACCAATTCGTGGAAGTACATCTTTATCAAAAACTTATTGGCTTGGTTCAACGACTTCTTATTATGATAGTTTGATCACAACTACCACGGACTCAGAGGGTAATGCTACAACTATAACTGTCTACTTTGTGTATACTCCAATACGTTCAGAAACTGTTACAAGTTATTATCATTTTTCCGGAGACCATACAACAACTTTCTCTACATATCTGACGACTTATACCGATGAAGATGGCGAGGAAACAACAAGTCTAATATACCTAGTAAATACACCATCTTTCGAATCATCATATGAAGAATCTTATGAATCTGAGTACGAACCATCGTATCCATCATATACTTCAGATGCTTCTCAAATTACTGATGTCTCATTCGCTTCTGATACCTCGAATTCTGAAATTGATTCGTCCTACATCAGTACTGAATCTGAAAACAATTTTACCAACGGTACCACTACCATCCCAGTCGAAGTCTCCAGTTCTGCTGAAGAATCTACTGCCGTC
>JANIWO010000061.1:0-35671 GCA_030555675.1 Vanderwaltozyma tropicalis
TTACCTACAGATAAGTTTAGCAAAGATGCACAAGATTTTGTTAATTTATGTCTGCAGAAGAATCCAGATAGAAGACCACCATATTCCAAATTATTACAACATCCATGGTTATTAAAATATAAAGACACTGATGCAAACATGGCACATTATATAACTGAAAGAATGCAAAAACGCGAAGAAATTTTAAAGCAAACTGGAGAAACGGAGTTACCAAAATATGTTCCTGCATTGCATATGGGTGGTCTATAAATAGAATGAGGAGGCCACGAAACAAAGTAACACATCACATATTATTATCTCTTGTTCAAAAAAATACATAAAATTCGTTCATAATAGTTTATTAACTACTAAATCATACCATATATAATAAATTACATGTTTTATAGCATGAATCTAGTTCACATATACCAGAGTATATCTCCTGAGCAATCAATCACTAAGATTGTCTATCGTCAATCTGCATAATGTCCAATATCACTCAAATTAATTTCTAAATGCGGGTGAAACTTATTTTAAGCTTTAGAAACCTCAAAGCGATTAACTGAAAAATGACGAAAATGAGGCAACAATCGGACTTGCGATATCCTTTAAGACAAGCGATGCCCTGCCATGAGATGGTGGTTAAAGTGATGAGAATTCAAATTTATTTAATTTTAATTAATATTTTGGATTGACCTCTTAGTTTCACTTTTGGTAGATAGATTTATAGATCATTGAAGTAAATTTAAGAGTTAATCATCATATAAGAGTAGCAAGGGAAGTGACTAATTCCTTTCAAGCTTAGTAGTTTAAGAGACTGTGACACTGAGGAATTAGTTTATTCTTAATTGAAAAGAGAAGAAATAATCTTTAAGAAGAGAAGAAAGGAAATTAAAATATTTTTTTAAAAAAAATTGCATTTGAAAGAGTATGCCACCAGTGAGGAGTCTAAGTAGGAACCCAACACTTGCATCAATTTCATACCATTATAAAAAAACAGTTGGACATAGAATTCGTGATGGTTTAGGTAAATTGGATAATCTAATAAAACCATTGAAAAAGTATATTACACCAAATTTCATAGCAGTTCATTATTTGTACATTATATCAATGACAATATTAGGTTCAATTCTTTTATACCCAGTGAAAAATATTGCATACATTGATTGTCTATTTTTTGCTGCAGCTGCAGCAACTCAAGGGGGGTTAAATACTGTCAATGTAAATTTATTGACTTTATACCAACAAATTGTAATATACTGTGTGTGTACCCTTTGCACACCAATTGCTATTCATGGTTGTTTAGCATTTGTTAGATTGTATTGGTTTGAAAGATATTTTGATGGAGTAAGAGATTCTTCAAAAAGATACTTTAAAATGAGACGTACAAAAACGTTACTTGAAAGAGAACTTACAGCAAACACAAATGCAGCAAGATCAAGAGTATTTACTACTGATCAACAGCATTCCACTGTTGCACCAATGCATACATTTAATGAAAATTTATTCAGTGGTAAATATGAAATAAATAAGAGTCATGATACTTCAGATGAATCAGGGATTGAAAAATTCACTGGTCTTGCTAGTGATAAATTAGAAAATGATTCAAAGAATTCTATCTGGTCTAGCTCCAAAACAGCTAAACAAGAGGATGATCCAAAAGCGCATATGAGTGGATTAAGATTTGAAGAACCTATTCATGCAATTCATAAAAATGCAAATAAAGTACCAAATGAACATTTTGTGAGCAGAAGAAAATCAAGTGATTTTAACCCTGTAGATATATATCGATCTATTACAATGATGAGAGATAAAGGTAAGATGCTCGATGAAGATGAAGGTAATGGACCTGCTTTTATCGTAAAGAACCCCAATGAATCAAATCAATTCGACAAAGATTCTACTTCTAAAAATAATAGTGATAAAACATCAATAAATAGTGATAACTCTACTAACATTTTTCAGCCAAATATTTATTTGCAAAGAAATACACAGCATTACACAATGGGAAAGTATCCCAAAGTTATAAATCCAAATACAAAGCCTCGAAATGAAATTGAGCACATACCGAAGAAACATTTGTATAGAAAGAAAGAAAATAAAAAATGCAGTAAACAATTGAGAAGGCGTCAAGGCAAAGCTGGTTATATTAATAAAAGAAGTCCTAAATTGTCTAGTAAAAAGTATACCTCTTTAAAATTCAATAATTTGGGATTATCAAATATTGATCCAAATACACCTGAAGGGGTTAAATTTTATTCTGAGTCTCCGGAGTTTCAAAAACTAATTTATAAGACTTGGAAAGAAAGTAATAAGAATTCTGGGTTGCTACCACAAATCAAAGTGGGTAAACTTCCCACTGCATTCGGAAGTAAGAAAAGTAAACAGAAATACATTGCTGGAGGAATTAATGACGGGCTTGTGCAGAAAACAGATACCGATAACTTCGATTTAAAGTTTTTAAAGAGTTCTAATTATAATAAAAGATTTCCAGAAACATGTGAGATATCTCCCAATGATAGTGAAGGTGAACTAGAAGATGCTTCAAATTTATCTGGAAACGAAAATAATTATGAGCTTAGTAATAATTATATGTCTATTGACTTTGAAGGAAATGAAGGTTTACCTTCCAGAAAACTACCGTTGAGCAGAACAATGAGTACTGGTTACTTATCCTGGCAGCCAACGATAGGAAGAAATTCTGTATTTGTTGGACTATCCAAGCTCCAAAGAGATGAGTTGGGTGGTGTAGAATATCGTTCTATTAAATTATTATGTGTTATCTTAGTATGTTATTATGTTGGAATCCATTGCATAGGATTCATGTTTCTATTACCATGGATATGTTTAAGACATTATTATACAGATATTGTAAGAGAATCGGCAGTAACTCCAGCATGGTGGGCATTTTTCACATCAATGTCTAGTTTTAATGATTTGGGATTAACTTTGACATCAAACTCTATGATGTCCTTTAATTCAGCGATATTTCCATTGACTATCATTATGGTTTTAATTATTGTCGGTAATACAGGGTTTCCTGTTTTGCTAAGATTGATTATATGGGTAATGTTCAAATTAACCCCAGAGCTTTCTCAAATGAAAGAAAGTTTGGGCTTTCTTTTAGACCACCCACGTCGTTGCTTTACTTTATTATTTCCAAGTGGTGCCACATGGTGGCTATTTACTTCATTAGTGATACTTAATGCAACAGAACTAATTTTATTTATCATATTGGATACTAACGTAGCATCATTAAAAGAAATACCTAGTGGTATTAGAGTGCTTGATGGTCTATTTCAATCTGTAAGTACTAGAACTGCAGGTTTTTCCGTTGTTAATATTGCTGAACTACATCCATCAGTGCAAGTTTCATATATGTTGATGATGTACATTTCTGTTTTACCACTAGCTATATCTATAAGAAGAACGAATGTGTACGAGGAACAATCATTAGGGATATATCATGGGCCCCCAGATGCATTGGATGAACCTACAGAAAATGATAATAGAAAACCAAAGCAAATATCCGAAAGTGTCAGTGAACTTGAAGCTGAAGATGGAAACAAAGATACAACAGAGAATGTAAAAATTGAATCCAAAAATACAAATAAGTCATTCATTGGTGCTCATTTAAGACGCCAATTATCATTTGATATGTGGTACTTATTTTTAGGATTATTTATTATTTGTATTTGTGAAGGTACTGAAATTCAAGATATAGAAAAACCAGGCATCAACGAATTTTCTATTCTTTTTGAAATAGTTAGTGCATATGGTACTGTCGGCTTGTCCTTGGGTTATCCAGGAACAGATCCATCTTTATCAGCACAATTTTCAGTAATTTCCAAATTAGTAATAATTGCAATGTTAATCAGAGGACGTCATAGAGGATTGCCATATAGTATTGATAGAGCTATAATTTTACCAAGTGATCGTTTGGAACATATAGATCATATTGAAGATCAAAAATTAAAAGATAAAAATCTTCCTGATGAAATTCAAGATCCAATTACATCATACTTTAGAAGGAAATCTTTTGCTGCATTAAATTTTGTTAAAAGTGCTACACATCATGAAAATAAAGAAACAGAAGAAGAAAGTTCAGTTCCAAGCAATTCGAGTGATTCTAATCAAGAAGGATCAAGTTCAAGCCAATATAGAGAAAATTAGATGATTTAATAATTTATAATCAATATTGAATTTAGAAGTCTTGTAAATATTGCAAATTTTTGCATAAATATTTGAAAACATAATAAATATGAAAGTTTTTCAATTAATTTTAGAAGTAGTTTATACTTTTTATATACAATTTTTTTTTTTAATGATTAGCTCATTAGAACAATGTTTAACTTCAATATTTTGTAAATTCTTTATCCAAACATTAAAATAAGTATTTTTTAGTATTATTCAATAAACAATCTTATTAGCATAAATAAACTAATATTGTTTAGATTATCAAGCAATATCTTATTTATATAACTATAGTACTACATTACCTCTTTAAATTCAGTATCTTCTCAGTCATTACATATTGAAACTTTTCAATATATTAAGCGGCCTGGACACTCCTTTTAAATTGTTAAAAAGGTTGAATATTTTATAGATGAGTATAAAAGATTTGATCTTTACAATATCTACAATTAATACAACTTAAACCGACAAAGAATAATAAACGTAATACCGACATGTCACGTAATCCAGCTGCTGGTTTAGAGAACACATTGTTTCAACTAAAATTTACTTCTAAGCAACTTCAGAAGCAAGCACAGAAGGCTTCAAAGGAAGAGAAGCAAGAAATGAACAAACTTAAGAAAGCTTTGAATGAGAGTGAAGAAATCGCCAAAATATATGCATCTAATGCTATTAGAAAGAAGAACGAACGCTTAAAGCTTTTAAAGTTGGCTTCTAGAATAGATTCTGTTGCTTCTAGAGTACAGACTGCTGTTACAATGAGACAGGTTTCTGCATCCATGGGTCAAGTTTGTCGTGGTATGGATAAAGCATTACAAAGTATGAACCTTCAACAAATTACTATGATTATGGATAAATTTGAACAACAGTTTGAAGATTTAGATGCAAGTGTAAATGTTTATGAAGACATGGGAATCAGTGCTGATGCTGTTATTGTTGATGGGGATAAAGTTGATGAATTAATGGGTAAAGTAGCTGATGAAAATGGATTAGAACTCAGACAAAGTGCTAGATTAGACAATTTACCAGAAATTAAACAAGATGCTTCACCAGAACTAAATGAAGAAAAAGAAGATAAATTAGCTCAAAGATTGAAGGCTTTAAGAAGTTAAATCTTAAATATTACTATACAATCCAGCTAATAATGTATAAAAGATAGTTAAACAAACTTTTTAAGAGAACATTAATGAAAATTATTAAATAATAACAATGATCTTACGATAAATTAAGGTTAGATTTATATTTAAAATAGAATTACACAGAATTATATAATGACTTTAGATAATTTTATTACATTGGCATACCTCTACCTCTACCTTGTGGTGGCATCATACCTGCATTAGCAGATTGACTTTCTTGGTTTGTAATGGTTTCATCAACAGATAAGATTAAGTTGGTAGCTTCAGTGGCACTACTTAGAGCATTAATCTTAACTAAAGCTGGTTCCCATACAAACTTGACAAAATTGTCACCAATGCTTTCTGTTTCAAAATCTATACCATACCATTTTTCACCTTTACTGTGAGCCATTCTTAATTTGTTTAATATTTCAACAGCATCAAAACCAGCATTTTCACACAATTGTCTTGGGATGACTTCTAAAGCCTTAGCGAATGCATTAATAATTAATTGTTGTTTACCAGCAATGGTTTTAGAGTAATCTCTTAAATGTTTAGATATTTCCATCTCTATAGCACCACCACCAGCAACGACTAACTTATTTTGTAGAGCTCTCTTAACAATCATGATAGCATCATGTAAGGATCTTTCAACTTCAGCAATTACTTGTTCAGCACCACCTCTTAGTAATAATGTACATGTTTTAGCTTTTGGACAACCTTGGAATAAGTTATAACGTTCGGAACCAATTTGAATTTCTTCAAAAAGTTCACAAGTACCTAAGTATTCTGGTTTAATATCACTTGTAGTGGATTGAACAGAACCACCAACTGCTAGAATAACACGCTCCATATCATCACTACTAACTCTACCAGCACAGAAAATATTTCTATCAGCAAAATATTGAGTAGCTAAATCACCAATTGGTAATTTAGATAAAACAATACTAGCACCTGTATCTTCGATTTGCTTTAATTTATCTAAAATGATTTGCCATTCAGCATCTACAATAGCTTGATAATCTTCGACATGTTCAACACGTACTTCAGCATTATCTTTTTCAGCTTTTAATTCTAATTCAACGTTTAATGTTAGAACCTTTGGATTTGAAAATCTCTTTGGTTGTTGTTCAAAACCAGCGTATGAAAATGTTTTTTGAAAAGCAACACCATTAATGAACATGGATTCTTCCATTGCGCCACCTGGAATCTTCTTGATACCAATTAATTTATCGTCTAGATCATCTTTATCTAAAGATAAAACTGCATCAACACACATCTTGACAAAGAAATCAGCATTGTTGTAAATTAACTTAGAAGTCATAGCTGTCTTAGCACATCTTTCTAATAACTCTCTGTTATCACTTTTATCAGAAGTAATATCAACAGCCATTTCATTAATTTTAGCAACAGCTAATTGTACAGCTTTTCTGTAACCCTTCATAATAATATGAGAAGAAATACCTTCTTCTAAAAATGGTTTAGCTTCTTTCATCAATTCACCAGCAAGGATGGTAACACTTGTAGTACCATCACCAACTTCAGCATCTTGTGCTCTAGAGATATCAACCAAAGTTTTAGCTGCTGGATGTACAACATCTAATAATTTCAAAATAGTAGCACCATCATTAGAAATAGTAGTCTTTTGATTAGATGAAACAATCAAAATATCAGAACCCAATGGACCCAAAGTTGGTTTCAAAGTTTCTTGAACAGCAATACAAGCATTGATATTAGAAATAATTTGACCTCTACCTTGAGATGAGTCTGTTCCTTCTTTCAATACCACAATGGTAGGAGTACGATTACCAAAATTCATATTGATTCCTTAGCCTACTGATACTAGACAAAGTATTTAAAAAATAATGAATTTATACAATGAATCAATTACCGTAAATGAAACCAATCAATATATCTTTAATAACCAATTAGTTCAATAATTCTAACATTATTTCATTGAAAATTTATTAGCAAAGCTTAATTTTCTTTGTTTGGTTCATCTTCGCCACTGGCAGGGCCGGGTAAACAACAGCTATTCTAGTAGGATAATACCAAATTTAACCACTAATCAAACATTTAAAACACATGTTGGACTCATTTAAATCAATTCAATACAGATATTGCCATTGAATCATTGATATAATTTATAGGTTTATCATTCTTTGAGGGAAATCTTGCAAATTTAAAATTTATTGTTGTGTCTAAAGACACATTTAATCTATTTACATAATGAATATATAATTTCAAATGCTGTTATTTATTTACTATTTCTTTTCTTGGTCTCAGACCCTCCATGCATTCACTGAACCATCATCTCTACCTTCAATGACATAATTATTTTTGTATTTAATGTGATTGATCGAAGATTCGGTTGAATCTTCAAAACCACCACAAGACCATTGAGTATCTTCTTTCCTATTATATATCTTGAAAGTGTCCTCTCCAACAGCTGTGACAATATTACTATGATCAAAATCTAATGAGTAAACAGGCGAATCATATGCATACGCATTTGATAACATACCTGTTCTTAAGTCCCATATTCTAACACTTTTATCTAAAGAACCAGATATTAGATTAAAAGAATCAAATTTTAAACTGGTCACTGCATTAACATGTCCTTCTAAAACTCTAATAACTTTGCCAGATCTCATATCCCATAATCTAACCACACCATCTTTAGTACCAGTGGCTAATGCTGCATCAAAACATTGTAATGTTTGAATATCTGGAGGATCAGAAGACATTACTGATGAGTTCATCTTATTTGGCTCACTATATGAATTACTTTTGATAATTGTACTCAAATCAAAGGTTTGGACACACTTTCCTGAAACTAAATCCCATTGACGAACTGTTTTATCACGAGAACCACTAACTAGATTAATTGTATCGTATGAAAGGGCTGTGATTTCATCAGTATGTGATTCAAAGGTATGGATGCATGATGTTTGTTGATCTTCCAGGGATGATGTCTCTTCTTGATATAATTGAGTAGCTAAATTAGTGTTCCATAATTTTAGCATCGCATCTTTACCACCAGTAATTAAAATATTATAATGTGAACTTATTTGCATACAGTTAATTGTAGCACGGTGACCAACTAATTCTCCAACTTGAGCTTTTCTTGTAAGATTCCAAATTTTGACTTTTTGATCGAAATATCCAGCTGTACACAAAGTACCAAAGGGAACATCAAAGTCCAAGCAAGAAATTCCATTTTCATGTACATTTTCTGAATGCATGATATTGACTCCAGAATCATATTGATTCAATAAAGAATTTTGTGCTCTTTTCGTTTTTCGATTTTGTTCACTGTATATCTTTTGTAATTTATTTGGAGTTGATTTATGCTTCGTTTTAAGTTTGGAGTAAACTGATTCACTTAATTGGTTACTATCTTTATTAAATTTTTTAGTGGTATGTCTAGACTCTGTGGTATTTAAATTTTCTTTAAAAGATGAATTTTTATCATTAGAAATAGTACTTTGGGTAGTAGTTTCGGTTTGTGATCCATTGAAACTTACCTCTGCTTCTAGATCATATTCCTTAATAAAGTTAATCCTATCGTTTATTAAGGATAATGTATTTTCTAAAAATTGTTCATTTTTTTCTGCATTCTCTATACGTTGAACAAAAGATTCTTGCTTCTTTTTAAGTTCATTCATTTGAACTTCTAAGTCTTCTTTTTCATCAATTGTAATATCTTTTTGAATCAAAATTAAATTCAAACTACGGATTAAATCTTCTGATAGACCTTTCAGGTATTTCAAGGAATAAGATCTCGAGATTCTATCAGTATCAACACTTTTATTAATTGTAAGATCAGTTAAACCATGCAATACATCTGTGAAAAAATCAATATTATTATCAATATCCTCATCTGTAGTTCCATCTGTTAATTTCCCTTGTGATGCTTGTTGTTTTAAAACTTCATCAACAATTGGCATTGATGCTTCAAATCCTTGAAATAAAGATGAACTTTTTTTATCGTTATCATCACTTGATGTTAATAATCTTTGTTTATGTTTACCTTCAGTTACAGTATTACTCTCATGTAACATATCATCATTTATATGAGTTAAAACTTTAAAATTTGTTTTAGAGTCTGCAAACTGATTTTCAAAATAATTTTCACTGCTACCTTTAGCATATGCATTTTGACTATTATTTGTTCTAGAATCTTGTCGATATCTTCTAACTCTAACCAAAGAATCTCCACTATCCATAGTCTTGATCGTTTTCCGAAGTATTTTCTTATAAGGACTATTGTTGGATAAAATTGTTTGCTCTAAACTTTCATTGCCCAGTAGAGCAGAAGCTGTTGTCGCTAATGTACTCTTCAACTGAGAAAGATACTCACCTTCAGACATACCTATCTATCAACAATAAGCTATATAGTACCTCTTCAATGGCTTTTGTGCTCATAAAGAACCAATCAATTAACATCAATTTTAATTTAATTTCATCTTAAATATTGAATCAACTTTGGCTCATCTCGGTCGCTTTAGAAATTTTGACATATTAAAGTTAATCAAATACTAAATCAAATATTGTTAAATATATAATACAGCAAGATTAGAGTTTTTTATTTATTTAATATTTATACTAATATAATGTATGATCTATATAATTTCTAATTTATTTCTTTGATTCCATTTCAGATATTTCCTTTTCCAAAGCTGCTATATCTTTTTTCTCCTTTTCAATTAATCTACTGACTACATTAGAAGAAGAGTTATTCGATTCAGTTTTTGATTTAGTTAATAATTGATCTTCTTGTAATTTTAATTCTTCTCGTAGTGATTCCATTTCTGTATGTATTTCAGTATATTCTTTTAGGTTTTTTTGATATTCTTGTTGATAATTATCAGATGGCCAAGTGATTGCAATTTCTTCTAATAATTTTAAAATTGATTCTGTTGGGAAATCTTCAACAAACATAGTTTTTCTTCTGTTTGAATCGTTATCGGTAATGAAAGTACCATTCTTCAGAGCGTATAATAATTGTGTAATATTTTCATTGTTTTCAAATCTTTTTGATAAAATATTTAAAGCAGCTGAACTTGCACCAGTCATTACAGAAGAAGTAACTGCATCAACATCTAAAAGAATACTGTTTCTAGTCAATCTACGTTTTTTCTTCAATCTTTCATCTTGTAATTTATTATAAAAATCATCACAAGTATGAATAATTGGTTTCTCTTCAGGTAAACCAATATGTCTATTTCTTTTCTTGTTTAAATCTCGTTCTGTTAAAGAATCCAAAATACCAGGTTTACCATCTTTCCTGGTGGGTATTCTATTTTGCTTCTCAACTTTAAACAAAGGAGCCTCCTTTTGGCTATCGACATCCTTAATAAGCTTCTCTAACAAATCACTAAAATCATGATCACTTTGAGTAATAGCATTATGAAAAATTCCTGGTGCTTTAAAATCCAATGTGGCAATCGAATCTACTGAACCGTTAATCTCCAGTATTAGATTGTTCAATGATTCAGACATATTTAAAGTATAGGCAGCCTATACTCTACTTACAATACTTCTATAACAACTAATTCATTCTATTATAGATTGTTTGTTTATGTATCCATTTAATATAACGTTCTGTTTATTTTTTGTCTTTAAGCTTACCTTTAAAGTCACGTGACCAGAGAGAACCATTAATAGAACCATTATAATGAAGCTCAACTACTAAAATTGGTTCTCAATTATATTTCATTTGATATATAGGTATGGATATGGATACACATTTATATAAACCATTAAAATTATTCACGCCAAGCGATGTAGACTTCGTCAGTTCTAAATTTTTGAGTAACTACAGTTTCAGATAAATTTTTTACAACATCACCCATTCTGTATTGTAATAACCCAGCTTGTGCAATCATTACACCGTTATCAATACAGAATCTATTATCTGTAGCGTGTACTTTACCATCTGCTCTATCATTACACATTTGGTCCATCATTTCTTGTAATCTAATATTACAACCTACACCGCCGACAATTAATACTTGATTGGAATTTACGTGAGCCATAGCTCTTTCTGTTATTTCAACTAACATAGCAAATAAATTTTCTTGTAATGAATAGCACAGATCTTCAACAGTGACTTTTTGTTCTCCAGTTTTTGGATCAAATAAAATTTTATTTTTTTTGTTACCTTTGAAAAGATCTTTTGCTAAAGTATCAATATATGCTAATATACCACTCATTGATAAATCCATACCTTTAACAGTGTAAGGTAACTCCACTAGAACATCTTTATTTTTACATTGTTTAGCTAACTGTTCAATATTATAACCAGGAGATGGTTCATTTGGAATTTTTAATGTTCTAGCAAACCTATCTAAACAATTACCGATAGCAATATCTAAAGTTTCTCCAAAAATTCTATATCTTTTTTCTGAATATGCAATGACTTGGGTGTTACCACCACTAACATATAATACAACAGGATTCATGGCTTTTGTAATTTCTCTACCCATTTCAATATGTCCAATACAATGATTAACACCGATTAATGGAACATCCCACATCAATGAACAAGTTCTTGCAGCAATAACTACAGAATGCAAAGGAGCACCCATGCCAGGGCCTCTTGTAAAACAAATAACATCAATATCTAGCCTTGGATCATTTACTTTTGCTTCTTCAATAGCTTTTTTGATTAATCTAACACACCAATTTCTATGATGTCTTGCCGTATCACGAGGTAAGAAACCTTCACCAGGAGGTGTAATATATGTATCTCTTATATTTGACAATATTTCCACTTGACAATCATGGGACAAATCGCTGTCTTCATGTTGTGGAAGTAATGGATGTTTAATGATACCAACACCTAATTTATTAGCAGAACCTTCTAAACCAATGGCGATGTAATAATCACGACCATTCTTTGGAGAAATGTTATTTAAATTGACCATATTTAATAAAAGAATAGCACTACTGTGTGGATTAGGTATGATACGAATGTAATTAATGTGGTATGCATTATATATATCTATAAACTATATTCAATTCTATCATCGCATCTTAATCATTTTTCTAAAATCTTGATATTGCAGTTATAAAAATTGAATAATTTTTCAATTTTATTGTTAGCATATAACAAAAGTATAGTATGTATGAAATGCTATTACTGAGAGAAAGTAAGTACTTTATTGTAAAAAACATAAGAATGGTAGTAACAAGAGGTAGTTTTGGTGGTGTTTATCTTGGTATGTAACTTTAAAGTTACCAATATTAATAATTTTGATGCTTATATTCTAGTTATTTTACATATATATATATAATGTAAGATACAAAAAAAAATCTCCGCGACGGGGAATTGAACCCCGATCTGGCACGCGACAAGCGCCCATTCTGACCATTAAACTATCGCGGATATTATATAATGACAATTTCAATCTGTCAAATCTTACAGCCAAAAAAAACTGTAAATAAAAATAGATTTGACACTTATATTGTCGTAATCCTGTTAAGACAGTCATACAAATATAATCAAGCAAACTTTAAATACTTTTTTACTACTACATAAATTTAGATAAGGTATTTTTAAAACTAAATAAACGATCATGCAATCAATTTACCAATTGAACTATAATGTCAGTATAGTTCTTGAAATTTGAAGCTACTTGGAAACAATTAAAGATAAAAATAGTTTTCCAGGGTTCCATTACAATTGTTAAGATAACTGATTTGTATAGTGACATTGTGATTGATTGCTATAGTAGCTTTGAGTGTTCGTTACAAGTTGTGTCTTTGTTAGCTGCATCCAAACTCCGGTAGCGGGAAAAACTTATTCCGTTGGGTTTAAAATAGCCTATCTTAAGATAAGATAACATAGTAGAGTTCTTTTTGGGGAATATCATCTAATCAAACTTATCAGAAGATATTACTCTGATATTCTTAATATAATTATACCATCGTTAACATGAAGGTGTATTATTAAAAATATTTTTATTTAGAGTCTCTTATCATGAACTTTTGGATTCTTTGTAACTAATGACATAATTATTTTGTTCATGATAGTGAAAATGTCTGGTTTATTATGTAAGATATGTGTCGATAAGTGACTTAAATAATGATTTATATTTATTTGCTTATATTTCATGTTTCTGTAGTAACTTACTTCCATCTTTTTTTAGATTGGTTATCTCTCCATGATTACGATTAGGATGATTCTTATTACAACCAACTTTAAATTAATTATCTCTTTGAGTAGATAAAACAATCGAATTCAAAAGATCCATTCTCTATATTGGTTGTAATTCTTGTGCAGAATCAATTGTAATAAACATTAATGCTTCTTATCTGTTCAGGAACTTTCCATTATTCGTTTAGTTCATTATCTTTGATATACATTCCAAAGTATATTGTCAAAAAATAAATCTAGTCATATATAAATAGATCTGTTTTGCATGAATTGCTATGTTTTATGATTGAGCTTAAAGATTAACATTTATATATATAGGTGTGTTATTCATTCTAGTTATTATTATTATCCTATTTTTTTATTATATAAATAACCATAAAACAAAATAGCATAACTCTTATATACTTAATTCTAAAATTTTAGTATACATCCAAAATGAGCATATCAACATCTGAAGGGAATTATATTTCAAGTACAGATGAAAATAAAAAAAAAGGAGCAACTATCAATGGGAAGTATATAGACCCTGATATTGACTCTGAATCCTTGTATTCCCAAGGTACTCCTAACGCTCCAAAATCTAGTGGATCTAAATGGCAGAATTTCAAAGATTCTTTCAAAAAAGTCGAGCCAGTTGAAATCGATCCAAATCTAACTGAAATAGAGAAGATGGCAGTCCTTACTGCAGCAACTCCTTTGAAACATCATTTGAAAAGTAGACATCTTCAAATGATTGCAATTGGTGGTGCCATTGGTACAGGTTTATTTGTAGGTAGTGGTACCGCCTTAAGAACTGCAGGCCCAGCAGGTATTTTAATTGGTTGGGCTTTAACTGGTTCAATGATCTATTGTATGGTTATGTCTTTAAGTGAAATAGCTGTCTTGTTTCCTATTTCAGGTGGGTTTACTACATACGCTACAAGATTCATTGATGAATCCTTCGGTTTTGCTAATAATTTTAATTATATGTTGCAATGGTTAGTTGTTTTACCATTAGAAATTGTTGCTGCCTCAATTACTGTCAATTATTGGGGAACACCAACAAAATATAGAGATGGGTTTGTTGCTTTATTTTGGTTAGTTATCACAATTATAAATCTTTTTGGTGTCAGAGCTTATGGTGAAGCAGAGTTTATTTTTTCATTCATTAAAGTAATTACTGTCATCGGCTTTATTATCTTAGGTGTTGTTTTAGTATGTGGTGGTGGTCCAACTGGTGGTTATATTGGTGCTCGATATTTTTACAATCCTGGTGCTTTTGTTGGTGACTCAGCTGGTTCTAGATTTAAAGGTGTTTGTTCAGTATTCGTTACTGCTGCCTTCTCCTTTGCTGGTAGTGAGTTAATTGGGATAGCTAGTAGTGAAGCAGAAAACCCAAGAAAATCTGTTCCAGGTGCTGCTAAACAAGTTTTCTGGAGAGTTTTATTATTTTATATATTAAGTTTATTAATGGTCGGATTATTAGTTCCATACAATGAACCTCGTTTAATCGGTGCATCTAGTGTAGATGCTGCTGCTTCACCATTTGTTATTGCTATTACCACTCACGGTATCCGTGGTTTGCCATCTGTCATTAATGTTGTTATTTTAATTGCAGTTTTATCTGTGGGTAATTCTGCAATTTATACTTGTTCAAGAACATTAGTTGCTCTATCTGAACAAGGCTTTTTACCAAAACTCGTTGCTTATGTTGATCGTAATGGTAGACCATTAGTTGGTATTGCTATTACTGCAATTTTTGGTTTAATTGCATTTGTTGCAGCATCAGGCAAAGAAGGTGCTGTTTTTAACTGGATGTTGGCTATTTCAGGTTTATCATCGTTATTTACATGGGCAGCTATTTGTTTATGTCATATTCGTTTCAGAGCTGCTTTAAAGGCACAAGGAAGATGTACTGATGAACTACCATTTGTTTCTCCAGTTGGTATTTGGGGTTCTTATTATGGTATATTTTTAAATATATTAATGTTAACTGCTCAATTCTACATTGCCCTATTTCCAATTGGTGGTAAACCAAATGCCAATGACTTCTTCCAGGCATATTTAGCACTACCAATTGTTATAGTATTTTACATTGGCCATAAATTGTGGAAAAGACAATGGAGACTTTTCATTCCTGCTTCTGAATTAGATATCGATACTGGTAGAAGAGACATTGATTTAGATCTGTTAAGACAAGAAGTAGCAGAAGAAAGAGCAGCTTTAGCAGCAAGACCATGGTGGTACAGATACTACGTCTTTTGGTGTGCATGATTCTATTTATTCATAAATAAATATTTATATACACCACCTTAATTAATTTTACTGAAAATCAATATGTGAGAATGTATAAATGTCTTAACTGCAAATATGCTAATTTGAGATATAATACAAATATTTTAAAAACCATTTTATGTATAAAAGAGTCATTGGAAGACATTCAAATACTTTTACTATTTATCTTTTTATACAATCCAGATATATAGAAGCAATTATTTTTTAGTGTCGTTTGTCTGTACAAATTAATAGCGACTTTCAGAATATTGAGATTTAATACACAATATTCATATTTTAATAAAGCTATATCAATACCACAGAAAAGGACGCTGCTCTAGATGGTGTTCTTAGTGGTCTAAGCATATCAGCTGAATCAAACAGATGATGTTATTTAGAAATGAACACGTATGCATCTAGTTGTTTAAACACCCAATAAATTAGTGATATAAATATGGTACATCTTACAGAGTAAGGTTTATCATTTTTTATGTATTATTTATTTTATGTATTTTATATAAAATAATTGATCGAGTATCACACTTAAAAATGTCCGTAAACTTAAATGAAACTGAAAACAGTATCAATGCTTTAAATGAAGCATTTGTGGATAAACTAACCTTGGATTCGCCACAGCGACAATAGTAACAAAATTGAAAGATTAAGTAGAGAACAAGTAGCTAATACTATCTTGGATTCTCAACACATTACAATGAATGGTATTTTAACATTATTTTAAAAAGCATGCAACGGCACAAGCTTTGTTTCGAGCAGCAATAAGTATTGGGCATGTGGCGTAGTTGGTAGCGCGCTCCCTTAGCATGGGAGAGGTCTTCGGTTCGACTCCGAACTTGTCCATTTCTATTTTTTGTATTTATTATACAAAAAATGATTTAAATTTGAACATTTAATTAACAATAATTTTTTAAAGATTAAAGAGCTTACTTTTTCTTTAAGGTAACAAGATATAGCAAATATTCAAGCTTTTAGTGGCTAATTTGAAGATTGCTGACATTATTTATTAATATGGTATGAGTATTGCTGCTGAGGATTATCTCTCCAGTTCAGATGATAGTGATAGCGAGCTTACAAAATATGTGAGACCTATCTTTCTTAAAAATAAAATCAAACCTTCAATATCCAGTATTATTGAACCTGCTAAAGTTGTAAAGAAGAGGATGAGTAAGTCAAAAGCACAAATCGATGTAAACCCTATAATGAAGTTAAGAACACCAAATGCTAGGACAGATGATTATAACCTATCAGATAGTAATGAGAAAAGTGAAATTAAAAAAGATTGTAGTAATAACAGCTCTAAAAGATATAGAGAGTATGGAGATGTTATTTCTGGTTATAATTATATTGTGACTGAAGAAGAATATGTTAGATTAAGTGCAGAAAATAAAATGAACACTGAGGATACTAAAGATTACATATCCGACAATGATGAAGAACAATTAAATGCATTAAAATATAACAGTTCATCAAGAAACCATTCAGAAAGGCTCCGTTTCGATGATATAGTCACTAAATACAGGGAATCTAAAAATGGAAGTCTTGTATTACCTCTCTTGAACAGCTCATCCCTAGATACAACAGATATTAAGGATATCCAAAAGGATTTAGTAGTTGAATTTTACAAAACTTTTTGTGAACATTCGAACTTAAACTATAAAGAATTAATTAAAACTGAAAGAATCAAATGGCATCCTGATAAAATGATTAATAAAGTACCTGGTAATGATATAAATGCTGAAAAAATGTTACTAAAGATAACCAAATTGTTTCAAATTATTAACGAAATTTGGGAATCATTTTAATTGAAGCTTTTCTATATTTTTATTAATTTTTTACTTGTCTATATATGGGTAAATTATCTGTTATATATATTAAATACACTTAATAACATTCTAATTTTTAATTGGTGAATGAGAGTCTTGTGGTGTAGTAGCAGTCTCAACTGGACTTTCGACAGTAGCTTCGTCATCTAATTTTCTTCTTTTTGAATCTTTTATTTCATCTTTATCATCTTCTTCATCTTCAAGATCTTCTTCAATATCTTCACCTTCTTCACCATCATCATCTTCATTGACTTCATCTTCCTCTTCCTCGTCTTCTTCTTCTTCTTCGTCTTCTTCATCTTCTTCTTCATCTACACCTGGTTGTTCTGGTGGATAAGTATCCCCTTCATTTTCATTATCCCAAACAATGTTAAATCTTGTTACTCTTGGTTTTTCAGCCAATATATTCCTTACAACATGATCAACTTGAACTTTAGCAGGTGGGTTCTCTCTTAATTCTTCATCATCGTATTCATTATTAACATAATAACCAACTCTAACGAATTCTCTACCATCATAAGAACAACTTAATAATATAACAGTTACACTAACTAATTCACTTGCTGGAATTAATTCAGCTGAAGGTGGATCTGCAGTAAATACAAATTTATTGACACCAACTGGTACAGGACCCACTAAGATGGAATCCAATTCTTGATCGTGTTCTAATGAACGAGAAGAACCAACATACGTTAATTTCCATTCTAAATCATTTTTCAAAGATTCTAAACATTCAAAAGTAATTTCAAATTCATATGGATCATTAAATTTAGCTGGGTTATTAAGCACTTTAATACCTAACAAAGAGACAATTGACATGGCTCGTTGGTTTTTTATCGTTCGTGAGTTGCTTTCCTCTACTAAACTGAACAATATTTAAGAATACGTATATATACTTAAATACAGGTTTAATAATTAAGTATCTTAAATTTACGCGTTACTTACTAAGTTGATATTTCAAAAAAATTTGGTGTTTTTTCCAATAAAATTAAATTTAATGAAAATCATGTGATTAGAAAAAAAACTCAAGAATAATTGGCTGGCCGGGTAAACTAATCTTGTCTCTTGTGTCACATGACCTGAAATTAAAGAAATTTTGAAAGCCAATTATCCTTAAGATCTAGCCAGATATCGGTTTTCCTCTTTAAAGTATAGTTACTAAATTAGGATAATCAATTCACCTAATTAGGTTGTTAATGATAGCAAACGGTAATACAAGAAGAAACTGTTGGATGAATTGAGCGAGATGGACCAAAATAAAATAAAATTGGGAAAGTTTGTGCGAGTAAAAAGAAAAAAATGAGTTAAATGTACGGATTAGTTAAATTTTTTTCAATATCTATTCCGAATTAGGAAAACTAAGTGTACTAATTAAGTTATTAATACTTAATTTGGTAATATTACTTACTAAATTTAATTTATTAAGAAATAACAGTAGTAAAATTACCATTTTAGATATTTAAGTTTTTAAAGGTTGGTAGAGAATGTATTAAGAGATATTTTTACTTAGTGAAGATGTAACAGTTAGGAACAAGACATTACGTTACAGGTGGTAATAAAAATAATTAAAATGTAGAGAAACTAACCAATTAGGATTGTTTAATAGCTTTAACACGAGGAGATATAGTAAACCGTTTCTTAAAGAGATGCAACCACTTATTCAAAATGCAAACTGACACATGTTACAAACGTTAAACCCAATCCCCCTTAAGCTAATTAAGTTCAAACATCAAGTATTAGTTGTTGGCTTTGAACTGAAAAAAATAGAGCAAATACACTTGTTAATTAGCATACTATGCTATACTATACTATTTGAATACATCATTACTGACACTTGTTTCAACTTGTGTCATAAAGCTTGCTCTTCTTTCTCTATTTCTTTCTAATATCCGATCAATATCACTATTCCTCTTCTATTTCTTCTACTGACAGGGTAGTATCGAGATTATTCTCACCTCAAACCTTGCATCTTTTTTCATTCTAGAAACACTATTAAAGAAACACCCAGACCACAAAAAAAAACTTCTCTTCTCTCTCTATATCCTATCTCTAGAACTAGCCCATCACCCAGATCTCGCAAGACTTTCTCTCTGCAGCATCCCACTGCCGTTTCTTTTTTTCAGTAAATACTTATACCCGTTATGGATAATCTTTGCCTTTGTTCCCGTTACCTCGAGTAGCACACTATTCGAATAATCGATTTCTTGTGGTCCACAGAGGTTTCGCAGCGTTCCAATTTATTTTTTCATAGTTAAGCCGAGATTAAACTAAACTATCCAGGCGAATTACTCTCTCATCATCTATCTCCAATTAATTATCATCTCAATTCTTGCCACCTAAGATTGTGTCGCAGCAAAGAGGAGGTGCATCGACATTTGCCACGGAGATCTCCTGCCTCACCCAAAATATATATGTTTTTTCACCACAAAAAACCTTACGCGTTAGTGTGGTGTTGTTAAAGTTTCCCAATGTCAAATAAATGTATCAATGTCGTTACACAAAAACTGTTAGATACCCAGAAACAGAAACAGAAACAGAAAAAGAAATAACAGACTAGTGCCCTTTTTCAACTAGTAGAGCGTACAGTGCAACTGCCACAGAATTACGTAGAAAAGGTTAATCGCTTAGCTTTTTGTTGAATTACATCTTACATTACATACATTAATTCTACTGAAACAGTTTAGCAGTTACAGAAAAAGAGGAAAAATATTTATAGTTTGATGGGCGGTTAAAAAATCAAGAGGTTTTTAAAGGATTTCTACAGGATGTTCATTGTAACTCTTCCTAAAAGGGTAATTATTAATACTTAATTCACTGTAACTTCTAAGGTTAATTGATTGATAATCGGAAACTTTTATCTCTCTCTCTCTCTCTCTCTGTTTGCCACACAAGTTGTAACTTTTAATTTATTATATAAGGCATAATGGAGCATCATCGAATCTTATACTTTACCTAGTTTGTTAATCTCGGATCATCTCTCATTTTAGTTTTCGGTTATATTCATTCATTAAAAGAAATTAAGTTATTTACTATAAATACAATTAACTGAAAACTTTACAGAAGAAAAAAATATTCCCCATCAATTAGCCATTAGTACTAATAAATTATTTTTTTTTCAACTGAAAAACCCAAACAAAATTAACCTTTACTTTCCTTTTATTAAATTATAATATCTTTTGTTCTTTAACAAAAAATATACCAACTTAAAGTCTTTCCTTCTAAAGAAAATCAAATTTATTAAACCAACTTAATTACCAAAAAAAAAAAATAAAAACAAAATGAGAGTTTCAACTTTATTATTATCTGTTTCTACTGCTTCCGCTTTAGTTAATGCCGCTCCTCACCCAAAGAAACATCATGTTCACAATGATAAAGAAAAGAGAGCTTTAGTTACTGTCACTGAATTCGTTGACATTGACGGTCACGTTGTCCAAAACGGTGCTCAAGCTACTACTACCACTTTAGTTGGTGCTAACAATGTTGCTAAAGATGTTGCTGCTGACACTACTACTGCTAAAGCTTCTACTTCTACTGCTTCTACTTCTACTGCTGCTATTGCTGCTTCCTCTAGTGCTGCTGTCGATGGTGATTTATCTGATTTCAAAGATCCATCTACTAAGTTCGTTGATGGTACTATTAAATGTTCTGATTTCCCATCTGGTCAAGGTGTCGTTGCCGTTGATTGGTTATCCATGAATGGTTGGGCTTCCATTATGAACATGGACGGTACTACTTCTACTGAATGTACTGACGGTTACTACTGTTCTTATGCTTGTCAAGCTGGTATGTCTAAGACTCAATGGCCAAGCTCTCAACCATCTGATGGTAGATCAGTTGGTGGTTTATACTGTCAAAACGGTTATTTATACAGATCTAACACTGATTCTGACTACTTATGTGAATGGGGTGTTGAATCTGCAGTTGCTGTCAACAACTTATCTGAATCAATTGCTATGTGTAGAACTGATTATCCAGGTTCCGAAAACATGGTTGTTCCAACTTTATTAACTGCTGGTAGCACTAAAGCTATGTCTGTCGTTGATGAAGACACTTACTTCATGTGGGAAGGTAAGAAAACTTCTGCTCAATACTACGTTAACAACGCTGGTGTCTCAATTGAAGATGGTTGTATTTGGGGTGAATCAGGTTCCGGTGTCGGTAACTGGGCTCCAGTTGTTTTAGGTTCCGGTTACACTGACGGTATTACTTGGTTATCTATTATTCCAAACCCAAACAACAAAAGTGCTCCAAACTATAATGTTAAGATTGTTGCCACTTCTGGTTCTACTATTAACGGTGAATGTAAGTACGAAAATGGTGTTTACACCGGTGGTTCTGATGGTTGTACCGTTTCTGTTACTAGTGGTTCTGCTCAATTCGTCTTCTATTAAACTTGAAGTGTTAAATTAAAAAGTTTTTAGTAACTTTTTTTCTCTTTCATTTTGAAGTCAATTCTATTAGTTTTTATTCTTTTCAAAATTAACATCATTCTTCCATTATCTTTGATTTTTAAAGATATTTTTAAAAAAAGTTAATTAACTTTTTTGGTTCGTTCTATCAAATCTTAATGATCTCATTTGCAAATTATTATGTTTGCTATTTACATCATATATATAAACGTTTTCTATATATATCTTAGATCTCATGTACTATTAATTAAAATACAATACCCTTTTTACTATGAATTTCTTTGGAATATTTTAAAATAAAAATTAATATTTTTGTTAAAATATTTTATCTTTATCTTATATTTATAATATTAAAAAATATAATTAATTTTTTGGCTTAAGTCCAACTAATCAAAAAATAAAATTATCAATGTAATGAATAAATATTAAAATTAATGTTTTTATATTACAACAAAATGTAATAATTATAGAGAAAGTTACATATATGAATAAATATATGATCTTATAAATTAAATACTTTCTAAAGATGGAACAAAAATACTTGATAATTGTAAAGCTGGTTCATCAATAGAATCATGACTGTAACTTAAGACAGACATACCACCAGCACATAATAAAAAGTTAGGATTTTCAACTAAATGACGGTACTTGGTCAAAGGAACATAAGGAATATCTTCTTTGGTTTCATAAGAGTTAACATTAGCCTTTTCTTCATCTGTGACACATTCCTTTTCAACACCTAAACCGAACCATAAACCAGTCAGGTAACGAATGGCATGACCATGGCCAAAGACCATGATATCAGATGGTCTACCTTCAGCTTGATGCCTTCTGTGAATGTTTTGAATTCTAGCAATGGCTCTTGACAATCTTAAACCGAATTGTTCAGAACTTTCACCATTTTCACAACCATCTCTCCAGATGTTCCATTTTCTATCTTTATCTAAACCTCTAGATTTTCTTAATTCAATAATTTGATTGGTCAACATACCTTCATAGTCACCATATTCCCATTCTCTCAAATCTTCATCAACAATAACCTTGATATTGTTTCTTTGTTCTTCAGTTAAACTTTCAAAGACTAAATCTAAAGTTTGTTTAGCTCTAGTTCTTGGAGAACAGAAAACGTAAGTAATGTGTTCTGGGTCAATAAAAGAGTTGTTCTTAAAGATAGTAATACCAGCTCTTCTCATTTCATCAACACCATCTTCAGTTAATGGCAAATCAGTGCTACCAGTGTATTGACCACTTTTAGACCATTCAGTTTCACCGTGTCTAATACAAATACATCTTGGAGTGACCATTTTAATATCAATAAAGTAAAGATTACTTGACTAATTCTCTAGGAACAAACAGATATGACTCAATTAACAAGTCGAGAGTTAATTTAATACAATATGAACTTATAATAACTTCATATATTCCAAATTAATGTGTATTCTGTCTTTCACATCTCATCTGAGTGAATATTCCAGTGAAGTGAAAAATTGACGGTCTAAGTTTCTCCGACCGGAGAAACTTCATAACGTAAAGGAATGCATAAATTAAGCTGCATGCATGAAGAGACTTTGTATAATGATTACCAAAGGAAGGATCACACAAATACAGTTCAGTGTAATTGATAACCTTACCTTGCTGTAATATGATAATATAGAGTACTGGTTGAGTATCAAGAAAGGACTAATTACATGTAAAGTAATTTTGAAAACTGCACTTTAACTTAGAACTTAATTAGTGAATAAATGTCTAATAATAGGTTCCTAATTTGTATATATAGTATTATATGTTCCATCTAAAATTGATCAGTTTCCCATTTCTACCCCACATAGGGCCCACAGCCAAACATTTCTCTTTCCATCTACTATTTATAAGCTTTTACTTAATATAGTATTTATTCACCAAGTAATAAAGAGTCGCGAAAATTTAAATTTACGAGTAGTGAATAATTTCAATGAGCAGTTCTTAAGAAGAGGTTTAGTTAATGTATATCAATTGCAAGACTCTTATTCCAAAGAGTGTATATATTGAGAACATTCAAAATATATCTGTTAAAGTTATTCAAGTTATTTTATAACTTCCACCTTTTCATATAACTGTGGGCTTTGATATAGGGCACCTTAATTCGGCTTCGAATCAGAATCAAAGTCATACATAGATGCAATGAAGCAAAATGTCCGTATTCAATATATAACAGGGGTATTTATTGTGCTTCTGTTTCTTCTATTCCAATTGTTCACACGTTCAATGAGTTCTATTTCAATCAATAATTCTAAACCTGAGTCATTCCATCATTTTGGAAAGATTCAATCTCTAAAATCAAATATAGTGAGGATAAGAAATACTGATGCAAGTCTTTATGTCCCATTTTTGGATAAGATAAACGACTTTTGGCACGTTAGTGGTAATACAAAGATCCATAATTCTAGATATATAAGGTTGGTAACGTCAGGTTCTCAAAATTCACATGGTGTGGTAATGTCAAATGGGTTAGGTGATAATACAATTAATGATTTCGAAACAACTTTGAAATTTAGACTATCAAACACACAGACTAATAAGAAAGGTAATAGCGAAGGTTTGGCATTGATAATAACATCAGATAATGGATTTATAAAAGAGAATTTACATTCCTCATATGCTAAAAAACAATATGAGATGAATTCAGGTGGTATTTTAGTATCTGATACAAACTTGATGGGATTCCCAAGAAATTTACCTGGCCTAGCACTTGTAATAGATACAAATGATAACATATCAAATAAAAAGATCAAAGCTCCATTTTTTGATGCATTTGTTAACCTAAATCCTTTAGAATCATATTATGATAGAGAGAGCGATGGAGAAAATGGTAATATTATGAGATTGAATGATAAACATATTACATTAAAAAAATCAATACTCGAAGGAGATACAGTTGAATTACGTCTAATATACATGGAGAGTATAAGTTTTTTAAAGGTTGATATTAAATATGAAAGTGAGGGAGATTATTGGATAGAGCTATTTCAAACACACACGCCATTATATCTACCTAAAAATGAAGAGACACAACAAAGATATATTGGTGTTGGTGCATTATCTAAAGATTCTTCTTCAAATATAGATATCATTAATATCAATACAAATGAATTCCATTGGAACGGTAGAGGAGAAGCAGAGGAAGAAGGTTTCGATTATGTTCAAGAAGTTCAAAAATTTTTACAGAATGAGTTTGGACGTAGAATAGAAATGGAAAAAGATGAATTTATAAAATGGAAATTAATGAAGTCACAACCTAATTATAATTTCCAAGATCAATCTGTTGATACTAATAAAAAACAAAATAAGAAATCATCAGGAAAACTATTTAGTTATTTTTGGAAAGGTCTCCTTTGTTTATTATTAGTTAGCATATTATACTTATTCAGTGTTTACATAAGAGTTAGAATGAAACATTTGAGGAAAATAAGTGTTAGAAAGAGAAGAAACACTGGTATGTTACCAGTGTATGCATAGTGGTTTAATTTTTAAAAATCACAAATAAAATCATTCACATATCATATATATTTGATATATGATTTCATTACTATATAAAAGATCAGTTCATTGATAAAATTAAATTGTATTAAAATTCTATAATAAAAGAAATTATATACGTAGTTATATAACTTAAATTTGATCGTATTTTTACATCATGTTGTTTTTCTTAATAAAGAATAAATTTAAAGGAAATGCTCTAATTATTCAATTCTGAATTGAACGCCCCATAGTTCAGTCTTGACACCAAACAAGCCACCCAATACTCTGTTGTCTCTGATGCTGACACTTTGAATCATTTTGAAACCCTTAGCTTTTAAAATAGCCTTCATTTCATCATCAAAAGAGTACACAGCATATAAAATTTTCATGGAATTACCATATTTACCTTCTTTGGCAATAATTCTAGTACGAACCATAGCCCAGTCCAATACATCTTCCAAAATACCACTCTTCAAGTAAACTCTACGACAACCAATACTGGAAATACCCATAACCAACGCTTCTGGAGAAGATAAAGCTTTATTTTCATTGATAGTAATTAAAGAAATTGGAGTTTCTCTGTATACAACAATATGAGTGTTTTTAATTTGAATAGATTTAGATTCTTTACTATTCTTTGTTGTAATTAAATTTTGTAAGTTAATACCAAAGACAGTTTCACCTTTAGAATCAGTTACTTCAGAAATCTTATTTCTGAAATAGCTATCTGTAATTCTTGATAAACCAGTGAAGACGAATGAGGTCAATATAACAGTAAATAGTAAACCAGAACCAATATGTTTCTTATTAACTAAGGCAAATTGGTATAAAAAACCAGTAACTGAACTTGAAGAAATATTACCTGGAAAAACTAAATTTAGAGCCCAATAAATGACTAAAAACATACTAATGGAGAACATTGTGAAAGGATGGAACAACAAATATTTGTTAGCAATAGATTGTTGTTGTTTCATGAAATCAATAGATAAGTTTAATGAAGCAGTAGCCAATTCTGGCTTCAATTCAGTACCATAAATGGTTGGTGGAGCATCAACATCCAAAGGTTTATCCAATGAAGCATCGACTTGAGGAATATGTAAATTTTTTTTAGCTGCCATTTCAATTATTGTATGATAAATGCTTTACCCTTATAAAAAACAATAAATCAAATACTACCAAAAAGGCTATTATCAGACAATTTCGTTCTTGCTATACTAATTAAACAAATATCTATAAGTATTTATACATTTTAGTAAGTTATTTTATTAATATTCACTATTAATATGAAATTTCTCAATTACACGTGGATCCGATAATATTCTAGAAAAGGCTTTATTGATTATCACTGACTGACTATAAAAGAAAGAAATTATTTATTAAGTTGATAGCTATATGGTATTGAATCAAAATATATGATGAGGAGCATATGGGGGAAGGTTATTGGGAACTAGATTCTGAGTACCAACCTTCTGGTAATCCTTAAGCAACAACAGAAATGAAGAAAAATAGAGAGGTAGAAAGAGAGCTATCATTTTATACCATAAGATAGATTATTCTGTTGCAGAATGTATTTGAATGAAGAGGCAATTGCAGTTTCCATGGGAATAGTGCTTATTATTTTAATCTCTGAATGTTTCAAAAGAAGATGGGATTTCACTTTCTTTTTTTGTTGAGTCTTTGTTTGGAGTTGATTTTGAAGTATTTTTCAATTTATCTATAGTGAGTGAACCAATGTCAATACCTGTTGATACAATAGCGCGAGGAATACTATCAGATTTATTTAAATTATCTTCATATTTTGATGAAACTGTCTTGTAAGTTGACCTTGCTGAATCAACAGTTGGTTTCACATAATAATCTAATTGACTATTAATTTTTTTTTTAGTTGGATCAACATAAATTGAATTTAATTTATCTGTTGTTGGTTTAATGTAATTATCATAATTTTTTTTAGCTATATCTTTTGTTGGAGTAATATAACTAGAATTTATCTTATCTTGAATATCTTTTGATATAGTTTTTGTTGTAAAAGTTAAATCATTAACATGTTGTAATTGATTTGGTGATTCAGTGACATCAATATCACCAGTACTTGTAATTGTTGCTTTCTTATTTGAAGAAATTTTAGATTGTGACAATTTAAATGGCTTTACAATAAATTCTTTTAATAATGTATCAGTAACATTAGCAAAATAATCAATACCAAATAGCAATATCCATAAACCTGGAATAAAATTAGTATGTTTTAATTTAAATTCTTTAATTAAACTATCAATACCTTCTCTTAACACCAATAAATTAAATAGTTCATCAAACCTCCAAATAATATTAGCAATGTACTTATAGGCAATCTTAATAATATATGGAGATTTTGGTGAATCCACTAAAGTTTCTCTTAAATAAACATTAGTAGTAATTACTAATGATAAAATTTTAGAGATTACAGTTATTGATAAAATATATTTAATAACTTTTGAAAGTAAATTATATTTTAGTAAATGAGTTAAAGTTGGTGAATTTTGTGCAAATTTTTCAATAGTATCTCTATCAAATGTAATTTTAACATCAGGTTTTGGTGAATCCATTCGAGGATGTAAACTATCACTAGTCATTGTCTGGTAAATTATTTGAACAGCTGTTGTATCAAAATACTATCACTAATAGTCTTGGATAATAAAATGAAAATTAAGATGTATATAAACATATCCACTGAATAAACAAATAATAAATAGTTATTAATTAAAATGAATAGCTTTAAGAGTATCAATTCTTTGCTATCATCCCACTTATTCTAGTAGATCCTCTTCCTGAATCACCTTCAATGGCTATTAACTAGTCACCGAAGTGGGCCGGGTAACCGTCCACACTATATAATGAAACAACATATTTATACCTGTGGAGAACTATACACATCTTCGATAATATACTGAATGCTTTGGACTACTTCTATGGTAACGTTGCATTGGGATACAAAATGTTCCATTGCCATTGGTATTCAAACGTTGAGAGAAAGTTTCAAGAAATTAGCAAACCATTTGCTGTCACTGTCCATAACTATCGGTTTACAGTTCTCACTTTCAATGAATATCTGCCACAGATGTATACACCATGACATGATGCATACAATAATATATGCTGTGTTTATGACTGTTTGTTCCTAACAATCAGTTCATCTTCCAAGCTCATCTCTGTTTTCTCACTATCTATCACCTTGTTACCAAATCTGAAAAAGTTTCAGATGAGTTGGTTGACCAACTCATCTGAATCTGAGACCATTTGGTAGCAAGGTTTGATGAGTCGTGTAGCTATGCCAGCATACTGGGGTGGGTATTTGAAATATGGTAGTATGCTATGGTTTGCTGTTGGTGCAACTTTGTTAAGTAAGGTGGTCAATTCAGTACGCTCGTTATTGGAACTAAATTAGAGAAAACAAGATAGATAGAAAAAATGGTTAAACCAATTATTGCTCCAAGTATCTTAGCTTCAGATTTTGCCAATTTAGGTTGTGACTGTCACAGAGTCATCAATGCCGGTGCTGACTGGTTACACATTGATGTTATGGACGGTCATTTTGTTCCAAACATTACATTGGGTCAACCAATTGTTACTTCATTACGTAAATCGGTCCCACGTCCAGAAGATACTACTAGTGATAAACCAAAGGCTTTCTTCGATTGCCATATGATGGTTGCTAACCCAGAAGCTTGGGTTGAAGATTTCGTTAAATGTGGTGCTGATCAATTTACATTCCATTACGAATCTACTAAAAATCCATTAGAATTAGTTAAATTAATTAAAAAGCATGGTATTAGAGCCGCTTGTGCCATTAAACCAGGTACCCCAGTCGATGTTCTTTTTGAATTAGGTCAATATCTAGATATGGCTTTAGTTATGACTGTTGAACCAGGTTTTGGTGGTCAAAAATTCATGCCAGAAATGATGCCAAAGGTAGAAAAATTAAGAGAATTGTTTCCAACTTTAGATATTCAAGTTGATGGTGGTTTAGGTAAGGAAACTATCCCTATGGCTGCTGATGCAGGTGCAAACGTTATTGTTGCCGGTACAAGTGTTTTCACAGCTGCTGATCCAAAGGAAGTGATCGATTTCATGAAATCAAAAGTAAGAGACAATTTGAAATCTAAGAATTTATTAGATGAATAGATTTATATTGACAATCGAATAAAATTAGAAGTATAAATTTATACTTTTATAATTATATATAACAATGTTTATAGCATGAATTATGTATGAAATTAAATCATTAATTTAATGTAAGAATATTATGAATTAAATAAAGTATTTGTTTCCCTTTTAAACTTTTCATTTTTTAGAAGATTCTTCTAATAAAACTATTATACTTTTAGAATCGTTCCCCATACGCTTTCTTTCCCAATCTACCCAGATGGAATCTTTATCATTCCAATCACCATTATTTATACACTCTTTCAATTTTGAACCGAATATATTATTATTTACATCGTTACTGATTAAATTTGAAAGATGAGGTATTTGATTTTTTATTATAGAAGGATTTATAGCATACATATATTTCAATTGATCCAATGTGGGAAACCTGTCATGTACTTCAACCTTATAGCTACTTTTATTTGGAACTGCATTTTCATGATTGTTTAAGGCTTGATATATCAATTTCGCACTCTTATTAAGCTCTAAATCATTTGTAAATAAAGAAATAATTCTAGGTTGATGTTGTAAAGTTTTAAATAATGACATTTATTGGCTTTTAGTTATATAACTTGACTTCTTCTATTACTAAATAACCAAATAAATTTATATATAATCCCCTTTTCCAGTACTTAATTAACTAATTAAAGCGAATTTAAATAATTTGTAATGCCGTTAACTATGGGTTTAATCACTTTTGAGCAATGTTAGATCAATTAATTATGTTAAATAAACTGTTTAATACACAACTTGATTATATTTTATTTATAAAGTATATTTATATTGTTCCTTTATGTAATGTTATTGGTTATTATGGGAAAAGATCATAACGTCTTTGAGACCATAATGGCATATCAGTACGTATTTTTTCTAAACTTGTAAAATCTAAATCTGCTATAACTAATTGTGGCTCATCATTATTTTTATCAGCTTTAGCAATAATATCTCCCCAGGGACTGATTATCATGGATTCCCCCCAAGATTGTCTTTTAGTAATTTTTGAATCTTCCATTAATGAGATTTTATCAAATTCAGGATCAGATACGTCATGTTCACCTTGCTGTCCCGCCATTATTACAAAAGATTGGGTATCAATGGCTCTTGCTCTGCCCAATAATTCCCAGTGAGCATGTCCTGTTTTCATTGTGAATGCACTTGGATAACATAACATATTGGCACCCATTGATCTTAATTTTAATGCTAATTCAGGAAAACGTATATCATAGCATATAGAAGTACCTAATTTCCCCACTGGAGTGTCAATGATATCTGGTATTTTATTTCCTGGTTGTACACTCCTCGATTCTTGTAAAATAGGACCGTTGGGTACTTCAACATCAAATAAATGTAATTTTTGGTATGATTGAATAATTTCACCTTTATGATTTAAATACAATAAAACATTTTTAACTCGATCATCGCCAGCTTTTAAATCATTTGTACTAGGTTCTAAATGTACACCAATGGAGACATCAATTTTTTTACCTTTCAATTGAGTTATATAAGTAATGTATTGCTGTAATCCTGTAATAAATAGTGAACTTTTCCCTGATAAATATTTCGAATGTGAAGCATTTTTGGACAAGTAATCAGTAGCTTCTGGGAAAAAAATCAACTTAACATCATTATCAATTGCTTTAGAGATTAAATCTTGTACAATATTCAAATTCCTTTGAATATTTGCACTGGAACATAATTGACCAATAGCTATTCTCTTTGTTGAGTTCATGTTTTCTTTCTTTTTTTTCAAAACACACAAGTAAAGAACCAAATATAGCTGCCTTGTAGTCTTGTTAACATCTTGCTACCAGTATATTTCCAAAAGTAATCCATTAAAATGCCTTACTTTATGTTACATCTCATCGATTTCAATGGAATCTCCCTTGTTAACGCTGCCCATTACCCGACTATCACGAAACTAGTAATTATCTGAAAAAAAATGTAGTAATAGACACTTAACGTGTGAGTATAGTTAATAATTAGATAAGTTAACTAAATAGAATAATATAAGGTATTGTTTGCATTTCTACAGTCTGGCTCTGTGAGCAAGTGTTTTATTTGCTATAGCTTTATATAGATTAGCAATTTGAACTGGAATAACTGATCTTTTGAAATATAAATTAAGACGAGATGTTTTCGCAGATGGAATCAATATCACGAAATGAAGGTGAAACGTATATAGGTCTCAATGATAACAATGAAACGAGATCAAGATTACAAACAGAACATAGCACACTTTTACAACCACATACCATGCTTTTGAAAGATGGTGAGACAATAGCTACTTTATACCCTATTCCTGCATATTCTGAATTACTGCCGATGGGGTTACTGGCATTTTTATTAGATGAATTCAATATGGAAGTTGAAAAAGGTGATAGTTTTCCATATTATGAAACACTAACGTTAGAACAATTTAAAGATGTTTGGTTTCATGAAGATGGGCACGTTTGTGTTATGGTATTGGGGGAAATACCTGAATTAGATTATAGTACAAATACTGAATTATCAGATTTAGAAAATAATTATGGAACAGATATTGAAACTTTAAGGCATACATTACATTATAAAAAACGTAAAGAAAATAAAAATATTAATCTAAATATACAGTGGGAAAAGCAATGTTTAGGTATATTTTCATTACAGCCTGCTTATCCCGGTAGGTCATCGCATGTGGTTACAGGGCAATTTTTAGTAAATGCAGGTATTCGTGGTAAAGGTATCGGTAGAACATTAGTTGAATCTTTTGTTGAATGGTCAACAAGATTAGGTTTTACATCTTGTTGTTTCCCATTAATTTATAGTACTAATGTTGGTATTAGAAGAATTTTAGAAGTTTTAAATTTTAGAAGAATTGGAAAACTACCCGAATCTGGTATATTGAAAGGGTTTGATGTTCCTGTTGATTCATTCATATATGGTAAAGAATTTACTCACATTACTAAAAGTATTGATTCTTTAAGGGATCCTAGACAAAGTAATGAAATTGCCAAATATGAAAGATTAAAGTCATATTTAGAAACTGGTAAATATCCTCCACATTGTGATAGAAATGAAAAGGCTAGATTACGTGTTTCTTCGAAGACTCATTCTTTATTAAATGGTAAACTTATGACAAAAGGTCGTGAGATCATATATGATGTAGATAGACAAAGGGAGATTGCTTTAGAAATGCATATGGTCGAACATCAAGGTATTAATAAACTTACATCAAGAATTGTGGAAAGGTATCATTGGAAAGGTATAAAAAATACAGTTTCTGAAGTCATTGCCCAATGTCGTAAATGTAAGATGAGACATCAAGATGGTACCGGTGTTGTAGTGATGCCTGCAGAACATGTTAGACAAGCACACATGTTACCTGAACATCATGAAGATATTGTTGATGATCTTGATCAAAATGCTACACTGTCACAAATGGCAGCTGCAGTTGTAAGGAATTTACAAAATGATACAGAAAATGAAGAAGCAGAACCAACTCCTCCTGATATCAATGATGTGAAGGGTCAAATAAATAGACCTTTACAAAAAGAGATCATTTCCAAGAACATTAAAGCAAATAAATTTGATGGATCTACAATAATGCAAACACAATTAGTTAATGACACTAATATGGATGCATTTAATAAATTTGTTGAAGAAGAAAATATGAGGAAAAGAAGAAAATATTTAGATGTTGCTGAAGAGGCACTAGTTAATAATGTGACAAACAATCATTCAATAAATCAAACTCAAACCCGAAATAATAAATCAAATAATATTGAATCAATTTCTTCATTAACTGGGTCTAACGAACATATTATAAATGATGCAATACTAAGTTTAGAAAACAATGTCATGGCAGTAGTAGAATTAGCCCAACAAGAAAAGCAAAAACCTACAGTAAAAGATTTAGATTTGAATAATGAAACAGAACAAGATATCGATTTCCAAAAACAATCCGATGGCTCATATTATTAATATCACTAATCATTTTACATATAAACACACATATTTATTGATATATAGATGTATCTGTCTCATTATACAGTTAATTGAATATTTAAGTAGGATGCTTTAATATTGAAATTTTGAAAAAAAATCAATTATTCAAATTGAAAAAGTCTGTAAAGGGGAAGGGTTTTAACAATTGTATAAAAGATATTACAATTGTATAACCGTCATTAGACACAGGAGAAACTAACAAGGAGATACATAACCATTGAATCACTATTGTCGTTAGTTTTTCAAAATGTTTTCCTTTTTCAAGCAAATTAAAGATATTTTTAATGAATCACATACATCACTTCAACAAATTGCATTATCAAGAAGAGCATTTTTCCAACTGTTAGGATATTTAGGTAGTTGTGTTATTATCTCAGTAGTATCACAATCCAAATCCATTGAGTAAAAACATAATGGTACCACATCAATATATTCATTAAACCAAAAATCTCATATTTTGATAAGATTTTGTCACATTTACAATATTTATATACAACAAATAATTAAGGAAATCTCATAGTTTTTTGTGTAAGCGATTTTTAAAAAATGGAGACAAGACAAGTAAGATAGGTATATATAGCTTAATTTACACTTTTAGATCAAATAAGTACAGTATATAGTTTATTTCCATAATAATAATCATTAGTTTCTAATAAAATTTCAAAATATTTCAATAATTTTTCCAAAGAGAGGCGGAATAAAGTTCATATATGGCATGAAATTTAAAAAAAGTTAAAATGTGAAAATATTACATACACTATTTAATTAAGATACACATAAGATAGTTTTAACCTTCAATTGTTTATTTCTGTTTCGAACGATTGAGTAAAGAGATTTGTTAAAGATAGGTTTTATAACTTTTGCATCAAAGTTTTTCAAATAGTGTTAATATATTATTGATATTTCAGATTAAGACATTTGGGTTAAAAAACGTAAATCATTTTTTTTTTAAGAAATTATTTAAAAATGAATGAAAAGTTTATGAAGTTATCTATTAATACAGATGTTTCTAATGCCAGCAATAGTAGTTTGAATATGGATTCAAATGAGCCATACTTAAAGACCCCAAGTAGTAGTACTTCTACTTTACAAAGAACGCCTTCTTCATCGTCACAATATGGTAATATGAATGCTGATATTCATGCTCGTGTTAAAGCCTTTCAAGAACATAGAGAAGCTTTGAAAAGATCAAATAGTGTAAAGAGTAATAAAAGCAATACAGATTCATTGGACTCGAACTTATCTTCTCAAAGTTTACAACAACTTGTGAATAAACCATTACCTCCATTACCTTCTCAAGATGTTAAGATAGATATACAAGTTGATGAAAGATTAATAAATAAGAGTAAGAGCAATTCTCCACAAATTAGTGATGTTAGTTCAGAGAACACATTGAATGCATATGAGTCTAGAGACTCTGATAAATTTTATAGAAATGATTTCATGGAGCTAAAGCCAATAGAAACTGCTGTACCAACAAAAACTGATAATTCAAATCAACATGATAATATATCAAATACAAAGCCTCAATTTAACCCTAATAGATCTGCTCCAAAAAGACCTAATTTTGTTAAACCTTCCGTACCCCCTCAAGTTAAAGAACAAAAAGCACCAGCTTTAAGTTTAAGTGCTCGTAGAGGTTTGAAATTACCATTGGGTAAAATGTCCTTAAAATTGAAAAATAAATCACCTTCGACTGCTCAAGAGAATAATATTCAAGATTTTAGTCCAGTTCCAGCAAATAACGCTCACTTAATGGCTCAAAACTCATCTGACAGCAGTGGTGGGAAATCATCTACATTGGGTTCATTAATAAATGGTGTTCAATCTACGTCAACCTCTTCTAGTGGTAATAATTACCATGATACTGAAGGCACTTTACCTGATACATTAAAAAGTACTGGTTCAAATGGGAGTTCTGGTTCTTCAGGCGTAGGTGGTCTTTTTGCTAACTTCTCTAAATACGTTGATATTAAATCTGGTTCATTAAATTTTGCAGGCAAATTATCCTTATCTTCCAAAGGTATCGATTTTAGTAATGGTTCC
>JANIWO010000062.1:0-35527 GCA_030555675.1 Vanderwaltozyma tropicalis
AAAAAAACAAAAAGCGGGAGGGTCAAAAAAAAAAACCTAAAAAAAAAACCAACCCAATTAAGAAAAAAATGTTTTAAAAAAGAAAAAAAAAAAAATGGGATAGCAATTTTTGACAGCCTTTTACAACACCCAAAATTCATTTGGGGTTTTTTTTTTGCCCCCTTCCCCCCCCTTTTTCCCCCTCCTTCCCCAACTCCCCCCCCCCCCCCCCCCCCACCAAAGGCACAACCCAAATAACAACCAACTGCCCCAGCACTCAATTTAACCCATTGCAATGCTTCATTGACACTAGTTCAATGGTTAATGAACCATGAACAATGGTTCATGGTTCATGGTTCCTTGCTCAGTGTGGTCGTTGTGTGTGACTTACCCGGCCAGCACGCACTAAAAATTTTCATTTCAGAAATAATTTGTTTTGTTACGTGTTGGAATTGATCTTTTGGATAGGCATGGTGGTATATAAGCAGTGGGTTGTTGTTTAAAAGATGGGTTGTTTTGGGTAGTGGCAAGAGGGTAGAAAACTCAATAAAGGTTTTTGACAGTATAATATATAATAACAATGGATTCTGGTATGTTGCGGTTGTGAGAGTGCGGGAAATTGAGGGTTAGTGATGTGGATGGTGGGTGTTGTTTTGGTGAGGGTTGACGGTGTTGGTGGCCTTGCAATTGGGATTGGTCTCTGTGAGCACTGTATTTCAGCCCGAGTTTGTGGGTTTTTATCGTTGGTGGTGAGGGTGTGTGTAATGGGGAGGGTGTGTGTAATGGGGAGGATCGTGACATGGGGAGGATCGTGACACGAGGAACAAGCCACACAGATTCAATGGAATGGTATACAGTGGTTGTGCCAATTGAGCGGGTGGCCATGCATTGGCCACTGTATGTGTCGATACAGTGGTCTCCCTCTGGTCTATTCTTGTTTCTTTCATTTGATTTGTACGTGTTTGCCCCTATTTTTACAGTTTCGTCGTCAGTGATGGAAAACGCCAAATAATACTCAATACATTTAACTAATACTCATTTATTTTTAATATCAATGTATCTTTTTACTAACAATTGAAGTTATTTGTGATGGATTTTGTATATTCATTGCAATTGGACTAATTTTTTCAATGCAGAAGTTGCTGCTTTAGTTATTGATAACGGTTCTGGTATGTGTAAAGCCGGTTTTGCCGGTGATGACGCTCCAAGAGCTGTCTTCCCATCTATCGTTGGTAGACCAAGACACCAAGGTATCATGGTCGGTATGGGTCAAAAGGATTCCTACGTTGGTGACGAAGCTCAATCCAAGAGAGGTATCTTGACTTTACGTTACCCAATTGAACACGGTATCGTCACTAACTGGGATGATATGGAAAAGATCTGGCATCACACTTTCTACAACGAATTGAGAGTTGCCCCAGAAGAACATCCAGTTTTGTTGACTGAAGCTCCAATGAACCCAAAGTCTAACAGAGAAAAGATGACTCAAATCATGTTTGAAACTTTCAACGTTCCAGCTTTCTACGTTTCCATTCAAGCTGTTTTGTCTTTATACTCTTCTGGTAGAACTACCGGTATCGTTTTAGATTCTGGTGACGGTGTTACTCACGTCGTCCCAATTTACGCCGGTTTCTCCTTACCTCACGCTATCTTAAGAATTGATTTAGCTGGTAGAGATTTAACTGATTACTTGATGAAGATCTTGAGTGAACGTGGTTACTCTTTCTCTACTACTGCTGAAAGAGAAATCGTTCGTGACATTAAGGAAAAATTATGTTACGTTGCTTTAGATTTCGAACAAGAAATGCAAACTGCTGCTCAATCTTCTTCTATCGAAAAATCTTACGAATTACCAGATGGTCAAGTTATTACCATCGGTAACGAAAGATTCAGAGCTCCAGAAGCTTTGTTCCACCCATCTGTCTTGGGTCTAGAATCCTCCGGTATTGACCAAACTACTTACAACTCTATCATGAAGTGTGATGTTGATGTTAGAAAGGAATTATACGGTAACATCGTCATGTCCGGTGGTACCACCATGTTCCCAGGTATTGCTGAAAGAATGCAAAAGGAAATTACCGCTTTGGCTCCATCTTCTATGAAGGTCAAGATCATTGCTCCACCAGAAAGAAAATACTCTGTCTGGATCGGTGGTTCCATTTTAGCTTCTTTGACTACTTTCCAACAAATGTGGATCTCAAAGCAAGAATACGACGAAAGTGGTCCATCTATTGTTCACCACAAGTGTTTCTAAGGGTCTTAATTATCAATTTTTTAATCTGGTCAAATGTTTTTGTTCTACTTTAATAAAATAGAATTATGTCTTTTCAAGTCCCTTCAGATTTTAAGTAAGTATCTATAATCTTTTATGTATTTTAGTATAAATACGAATAAACTAAAATAAGATAAAATAAGATAAACAATTTAATATTTAATATTTTTTTAATATATTGTAAGTAAAAATTACTATTTGTTTACTAAAAGTTAAAAAAAATTAATTAATTGATTATAGGTTATTCTGATGTTAAATCATAACTTTGCTTCATTTCAATAGGTTCAAATGCATCAGGAGAGTTTTTAGCTGAAAAAGGTGATGATTTAACTTTACTTGGCTTCTTTTCCTTTTTAGTGTTACAATTAAATCCTCCAAACAAATTATCAATTTCTTCAATATTCATATCTTTAGTCTCTGGGAAAAATATGATCATAAAAATTGAAACTATCAATGTTAAACTACCAAATAAAATAAACGTCCCCCATTTTAAATGAACAATCATCAGTGGTCCTAATAATGTTAAAATAAAATTTGTTAACCATCCAACTAACATACATAATGCAAAACCTTTTGGTTTTGCCCTTGTAGGTAATATTTCATTTGTATATAACCATGGACCACATGATAGTGTCAATGAAAAGATTGATACAAATAAGAAACATAATCCTAAAATTAATGGACCACCTTCTGTATTAACTGCCCAATCAATGTTTAAATTATTATCAGTAGGGTCAACTTTATGACCATTCACTGCCATAATGATACCAATTATAAACATGATTGTACACAATGGTAGCGAACCTGCAGATGTTAAATCCTTTCTCTTGATACGATCCAAGTATGCAACTGGGATTATACTTAAAAACATATTTATTCCATAAGGTATTGAAGCTGATATAATTTTTGCATTTCCATCTAATCCTAATATATCACAAATATATATAAGATAATACATTAAAAAATTTATCCCACTAAATTGAACTAACATCTGTAAAGAAAACCCCATTAGTGTTTGTCTCCAACAATGTTTACCAAATAAATCAATATACCTAAAATTATTTATCCCATCTCCATATAGGCAAGCTAATTCTAATTTATTAAGTGCTTGCATTTCAATATCTTTATGTTTACGATGAACTGCAATTGATATTTTATTCTGTACCTCTTCTGCTTCTGAATATTTACCTGTAATGGTTAACCATTGAGGTGTTTCAGGTAACCAATTTGAAACCAAAAGAAAAACCAATGCAGGTATAATTTCCACTCCCCATATAATCTTGAATGACAAATGATTTTGTAATGAGTTAGAGGCAACACCAGAATAATACACCAGTAAAATAGAAAAAGTATAGGCAAATTGAATGAATGACATGGCTTTGCCTTTACTCATTTTTGGGAAAATTTCACTAACATAAGCCACTAATAAAATTGAATATAAACCCACTGTCAAGCCTTTCACCCACCGTGAAAGAACTATCATCAATATATTAACAGAGAATAATGCCACTACAGAACCAATGCACCATATAAATGCACCAACTTGAAACATAGAGACTCTCCCCATCTTACTCACCAGTATCCCATAAAGAGCACAACCAATCAGCCCTCCAAGAGGATTAGACCCCACAAGTAACCCTTGTTCAAAAGTAGTAGGAGCATTAAAATATTCCACGAAATGGCTTTTATCAAGGAATACAATCAAAGATGTAATATCCATACCCATGATGAAACCAGCAACTGCTAGGATTGCATTTATCTTTACTAAATTATACGTCGGTCCAATTTTCATAGTGGACTAAACTGACTGTTTTAGCAACAAAATTACAAGAAAAGCATATTCAAATAACAAGCTAACCCAGGATAATATGCTGTGCATCTTATATGTATTGGTTGGTTCTTACATGGGTTGGCTAGTCATTGTTTGAAACTCAAAACAGCAAGTGTCAGTGTGACACAAATCTCGAATTGCTGTCGCCAGAAATCTGGGACATCGCGCCGTGTACAGCGATATGGAACTTTTGCATAATTTGAAGATTCGAATAAAAGAGCACTCAATGATGAAGGTTCCAAAGATGGATTGGAAGTTGATTTAAGCAGTTGTTGTTCAGTTTGAGTGTGCATTGAGTAGCTATTGGCAAGTGTGTCTATATTGTTGTGCTATTCCTGATAAATTATAACGATGTTTTCCTTATCACAACGTTTCCAAACGGTTTCTAATCAAGCGTTATCGTTTTCATTTCTTTTGATTGGTTTTATCATTGCTACTTCATGGTATCAGTTGATTCATGACGGTGCCTTTTTAGCTAGTGCTAGTATTAACCCAATTAGTGCTAACATGAACATTAGAACTAGTAGATTCTATGGTTCTTCTAGGGGTAAAGGTAAAGAAAACACTAAGGTTACTTTTGATTTAGATGCGGATTTGTCTCCATTGTTCAATTGGAACACTAAACAAGTGTTTGCCTATTTAACTGCTGAATACGAAGGTGATGTGAGATCAAATACTAAAAATGTTGTGACATTTTGGGATAAAATTATTCTTTCTAAAGAAGATGCTATTTTACAATTGTCAAATGCTAAATCTAAATATACTGTCTGGGATATTGAAGATAAATTTGCCGGTAGAGAATTAACTTTTAAATTGCAATGGAATGTCCAACCTTGGATTGGTGCTCTAGTATATGGTGAAACTCAAGGTAATTCTACTTTTGTATTACCTGTTGAAGAGAAAAAGGAAACTCCAAAGGTTGAAAAGAAAACTGATTCTGAAGATTCAACTTCTGAAAAAAAGACAAAGAAGAAGAGAAGAGCTAGAAAGCAAAAGTCAGCTACTGAAGCTGAAGTATAGGCCTACTATTTAAATTATAATACCGTCAAGATGGGAATATTTAGTACTTATTTAAATATGCACATGTATATTAGGGTCGTATAACCAAAATAAATAAATTATTGAAAATTAATTGGAAAAACAAATTAAATTATTATTTTTATCTTATTATTTCAAGATTATATACAAATTAAAATTCCATTTATCTTTTATTTACAAGAAGAATATAAATAACAAATTATGTTACAACATTGAATTATTTCTTTTGTTTCTTTTCGTATTCAGAAATCAATTGTTTTTGAACTTGAGGTAAAGTTGGAGCATAATGACTAAATTCCAACGAGAATTCACCTTTACCTTGAGTGGAAGCTCTTAAAGAAGTAGCAAATCCAAACATGGTACTTAAGGCACATTCAGCTTTTAATGTAAATTCATCATGACCATTTTCTGTATCTTGAATCACGGCTTGTAGTTTGTTCAACAAACCAATAACATTTCCTTGAAATTCATTTGGAGATGTAACAGAAACATTCATGATTGGTTCCAAAATAACAGGTTTAGCTTTCAAGAAAGCTTCACGATAAGCTGATATTGTGGCTGTCTTAAATGCATGTTCATTGGAATCAACAGCATGGATAGCACCATCATTAATTAACATTTGAACACCTAAAACCTTGTGTCCAATCAATGGACCCTTTTCAGAAGCTTCTTCAAAACCTTTACCACAAGCAGCCAAATATTTTTCAGAAATACGACCACCAACAACAGCTGTTTTAAAAATATTTTCCTTAGCTTCTGATTCAACTGGAGATAAAGTACCCATGACTCTACCGAATTGACCAGCACCACCAGATTGCTTTTTGTGAGTGTAATCGAAATCCGCAGGCATAGTGATAGACTCTCTGTAGGAAACTTGTGGCTTACCGGTTTCACACTCAACGTTATATTCTCTCTTTAATCTTTCAACGTAAATTTCCAAATGAAGTTCACCCATACCAGAAATAACAGTTTCCTTGGATTCTGGATCAAATCTGACTCTGAAAGTTGGATCTTCTTTTTGGAAACGATTGAAAGCTTTTGAAAAGTTAGTAGTATCCTTTGACTTTGGTTTAATAGATAAAGAAACAACTGCGTCAGGAACGAACATGGATGACATAGAATATTGGATAGAACCATCGGAGAAAGTATCACCAGAGGAACAATCAATACCAAAAGTGGCACAAATTTCACCAGAACCGACTTCTTCGACATCTTCCATTTCATCAGAATGCATTCTAACTAATCTAGCGACTTTAATTTTCTTACCAGTTTTTACATTTGTAATGTAACTACCCTTTCTCAAACGACCTTGATAAACACGTAAATAAGTTAATTGACCATATTTACCTTCTTCCAATTTGAAAGCTAAACCACAAAATGGTTGTTGAACAGAAGGAACTAATGGAACCTTAGCTTCATTTTTAGTAATATCCAAAGCAGTATTTAAAACTTCAGCTGGATTTGGTAAATAATCAACAATAGCATCTAACATTGGTTGAATACCGGTATTACCTAATGCAGTACCCATCAAAACAGGAGTAAAAGTTCTAGAGATAGTAGCTCTACGAATAGCATCCATAATTTGTTGTTCTGTTGGTTCCTTTTCATCTAAAAATAATTCTGCAATTTCATCATCAACATCTGCTAAAGTTTCAATCAACAAAGCTCTCTTTTCTTCAACTAATTCTTTTAATTCTTCTGGAACTGGTCCCTTTTCAATAATTTCACCTTGGTCACCCTTATTATAAAGAGCTTCACGGTGAATAATATCAACAACACCAGCTAAATCTGATTCAGCACCAATTGGAACTTGAATAGCAGCAGCAGCAATCTTTAATTTAGAATTGATTTGTTCGATAGCTTTGAAAGGATTAGAACCCATACGATCCATCTTATTAATGAATGTAATTCTTGGAACATTGTATCTACGCATTTGACGATCAACAGTAACAGTTTGAGATTGAACACCAGAGACAGCACAAACAATCATAACAGCACCATCCAAGACTCTCAAGGCACGTTCCACTTCAATAGTGAAATCAATATGACCAGGAGTATCAATTAAATTATAATGGTAATCTTTACCATCTTTTTTCCAAGAACAATAAGTAGCAGCAGATTGAATTGTAATACCTTTTTCTCTTTCCAAATCCATGAAATCCATAGTGGCACCGACGTTATCACGACCTCTAACTTCATGAATAGCTTTAATTCTACCAGTGTAATAAAGGACACGTTCTGTGAAAGTAGTCTTACCAGAATCAATATGAGCAGAAATACCAATATTACGAAGTCTTTGAGCAGCTTGGTGATCCGCAGGGGTCAACCTAGCTGTCACAGCAGCCAACTCAGCACTCTCTTCAGCACTCAAGGCATCTCTTGTCACCATAGATCCGTGGAAAGATCTCCTCCAAATAGAATTATAATTAAAAGTTTGACCATTCAAACCACGATTCAAACTTGTAGTGAAAACTTTCGACCCAAACAAAGGTCTAGCCATAAGACTAGCTGAACGAAACATCTCAGTACCTCTCATCACTAGTGCAGCTAACCTTCTACACTACCACAACACAAGATTTAACTCTAACCATTCACCTTAATGTATCTGAAATAAAATCGTTAAATAATTTTTCAACTCTCCGGGGGCCAATATCTGATATTTCCAGATTTTAAAGCTTTAATGTTCCATTTAATACTCGATAAACAGTGTTACAGCCTGTCAATTGAGTGCGATGTACACTATAAGAACGATGATAATAGGTCCCCACATTGTGTTTTTTAAACTTATTGCTGGATTGAGTTAGTTTCCGTATATTATTTATCGCAGTTAGTGAGGAAATACCATTATCGATTTCGATAAATCTGTAGCTATTTCTTGCTGTAATCAATGGTATTGCTTGCAATAGAGTGACACTACGATCAATCGAACTGTATGAGTAGTGTAATTATCTTGTCTTGTTGCAGAATTTGTATAGATTTACAGGTATTCTGGCAGTCACATGGGTCTACCGTGCAATAATTTCAATAAATTTTAGAGCAATCCAATGATGATTCACTAAGGGAAACACTCCTATTTATTGATGTGATATGGGTTATAAAGATGTAAGTACAGGTTCAATTAGATTAATACATAGAGATTTTTGTACTTATAGCTATAGTTGAGTAATTGTTTTCAGTTGCAAACTGGTTCGAGGTGATGGAAACTTTTACTGTTCAAGGTTTAGTGAGTGAAGAAAGTATGGGAAATGATAATAAGAGAAACAGTGGAGTTCATCCCATTGAGATTCCTGCTGATGCAAATGTCGATGAAGTGTACAATTTGGAAGCACCCCCTGATTTACCTATATTAAAGACCAAACGGTCGTTCGTACACAATAGATCAGATTCCGTTTCATCAACTGAAATAAATTCTGTTTCAGTATCAATGAAATCTACACCAGCAAGCCCACAGATTTCTAAAATAGTGCCTGTTAAGGGAGCCAACATGGCAATGACCAAATCAGATGCATTAAAATCTGTATCCCAATTGATTGATTCTGCAGATAAAGAATTAGCACAAAAACATAACGAATTAAATAATTCAATTGCACCTTCATTTTTGGATAATGTTATAACTTCACTTTCATTCAAACAACCTGATCCCTTGAGACCATTGAATATAAGCAGTAGACCAACTTCTCCAGGCCCTATGATTATTGGAAGTGGATCACCAATAAAAAAATATCAACGTTCGTTAAGCATTGACGGTATAATGACAGATAAACAATTAGCAGAGGATAAGTCTTCAAATGATAACAAAGATTATTCCTTTGATAAATACATGGATACCCCTTACTATTATGTTTCACAAGAAAGAAATGAAGAATTCCATAACGTTTTTAAATCGATTCCTGAAGATGAAAGATTGATTGATGATTTTGGCTGTGCCTTAAGTAAAGAGTTTTTATATCAAGGTCGTTTTTATATTACAGAAAACCATATCTGTTTTAATTCTAAGTTGTTAGGCTGGATTTCAAAAATTACGATTGCATTTAATGAAATTACCTTTATAGAAAAGACATCATCTTCTGGATTTTTCCCAAATTCTATATCAATTGAAACTGCTGATGGGAAAACCATTTTTAATCGTTTCTCTTCAATCGATTTTGTTTTTAAATTATTACAAGAACTGTGGCATAAAAATTCAGATGTGGATAAAGGAATGTTAAATATGGAAAGAATTAGAAGAACCTTATCACCAACTTTATTAGTGGAGTCACAAAATCCTCATGATACAAACTTTAACAAAAAGGCATACATGGAATTTATTCATCCAAATAGTGGCACAAATGTGACTACATATGAAAATGATAATGATTCCATTATTGAATCTGCTATTAGATCTATTGATGATCATTATCCTAACAATGGAGAAGATACTCGTTCCCTAGCTGAGACATATGATTCATTCAATGGTGATGAAACTAGAGGCAGTACAGCTGATGATACTGTTAGAGAAAAATTAAGAATACCTGTATTCAAATTCAAGCCTAATTCAAATTTCCTGTATAATGGTCCTTATTCTTTTCATGAAACTAAATTTCCTGACTCAACTGAGGCTAATAATGAATTTACACTATCTGAAACAGAATTAAATGCCCCCCCTGGTATTGCCTTTGAATTATTGTTTTCTGAATCAAATCCAGAATTCTTACTTGAATTTTCCAAGTTACAAGACACATCAGAATTCTCAGAATTCACAAAATATGACAAATCTGATGAAAATGGTTATGAATATCGTGAATATCATTATACAAAGGCATTGCATTACCCAGTCGGACCAAAATCAACTACATGTTACACTCGTGACACAATTCAACATCTAGATTATAATGCTTATATTGATGTACTTAATACAACCAAGACACCAGATGTACCAAGTGGAGGTAGTTTTTCAACAAAGACAAGATACATGTTTAGATGGGCTTCAGAAAATACTTGTATGCTTAAAATATCGTTTTGGGTAGATTGGACTGGTAGCAGTTGGATTAAAGGCATGATTGATTCAAGTTGTAAAAGTGGTCAAATAGAGGTTTCTAAAACAATGGTACCATTTATTGAAAAATTTGTTGAGAAGCACACAATAAAGAGCACATACAAGGAACCATCAATGGTTCAAACGCAGTTAAAACCATCCAAACCAGGAAAATTACCAGTTGTAAACGAAAAAGTAGCTTCAACGAAGGAAATCATTCCTGTGAAAAAAATAGTTGAACAACCTAAACAATTAGCATATAAGGAAACAAGAACTATGGAATTAATCCCAATGTTACTCATAATAATTATGATATTACTCGGAATCAATGCCTACCAACAAATGGCCACTCAACAGGTTCTACAAAGAATAGATAGGTCACTTTCCAAACTTACCCATGGCTATCCTGATTTTTCATAGATTAAACCATATCTAAAGGCAACTATTGCCACTTTATAATTTTTAAAGTATTTTATTCATTATTTAACTATCTTCAATATCTGTCACAGTGATTTCAATATCTTGCTTAATATGCAGTTCGGACCCCTATCAGGATTTTGAAATTGACACAGATAAGATTAATTTGAAGATTATTAATGATATGTAATAGAACTTGTCAAAGGTTATAGGTATAGACACTACATTAAGGTCAATCAAGGATGAGATTGAAGATTACAGGTGTTAATGGGTTTGAGAAAGTTATCTCTTTGGAAAATGATGGTACTTTGAAAGATCTTGTTGCCGCTATTGGTCATTCTGAAGAAATTATTTCATTAAGATATGGTTATCCTCCTACAAAATTAGAGCTAACTGATGATAATTTAATGAGTAAACTTGATGACATGAATATCAGTTCAGGTGAAAAGATTTCTATTACTGTTGCTAATGAAAATAATGGTTCTAAAGAGTCAAAGGGCTCAGTTATTGATGGTAAGGGTATTCCTGAAATTTTAAAAGAAACACAAGTTCATGTTACATTACCTGATGGAATTAATGCTATATTGCAAACACATACAGTCCCTGATGATAATTCATGTTTATTCCATGCAGTTTCATATTGTATGTATAAGGAAATTACCTTATCTAATGAACTTCGAAACATTGTATCTCAAGAAATCTTAAGTAAACCAGACATTTACACCGAAGTTATACTGGAGAAAAGTAATAAAGATTATGCAAATTGGATAACAAAGAAGGATTCATGGGGTGGTGCCATTGAAATTGGTATATTATCAGATAAAATGGATATTGCAATTTATGTAATTGATATTGATGCTGGTAAAATTGAGAAATTTAATGAAGATAAATTTGATAATTTTATTATGATTATTTTTAATGGTATTCATTATGATTCAATGGAATTAAATGATAAGAGAACAGTTTTCAACAAAAATGATTCTTTACTAAGCAATCTCGTATTATCTGGAGCTTTAACAATTGCTAAACAAATGAAGGATACAGGTTATTCATTTAATACACATAAGGATAAAATTATTTGTAATATATGTAAAGTTATATTAACAGGTGAAACAGATGCTGCAAAACATGCAAAGCAAACAAGTCACATGGATTTTGGACAGGTTTAAATTAAATATAATAAATGCATATTTGGTTTTTTATTTATATGTTACATATTCTATAATGCATATATACATTGAATAGTTTGCTTCAGAGGGGAATATCTTAATCCATATTAACTTCATCTTGAGTAGCAGCAACAGTTTCTGGAGCTTCTTCTTCTTTAACCCAAGGTAAAGTTGGTTCAGTAGTTTTAATATTTGCTAGAGTTTCAGTTAAATGATTTTTCAATAAAATTTCATTTTCTGATTTTGCTGGATCTATAGAATTTTTAATAGCATCTACTCTTTGTAAAAATTTATTGACACTAACACCAGCTGCTGCATTAGCAACATCTTGGGTGTATGGCATACCCTTTAAATCTTTCACTCTTCTCTTGTGTACTTTTGATTTCAAATGTGTTTTCAAAGCCATACCGGTTTCCATATATTTAGCACAATGTATACAGTAATGTTGCCCTAACCCAGGTTTTGTTTCATCTAATGGCTGGTTCAACAATTTTTGAATCTTTTCTTGAGATGAAAGTTCATCGTATATCAGATCCAAATCTTTGATTCTTCTCTTTGTCTTGTACTTCTTGACAGAGTATCTACCCATCCTTGTATATTTTGTTGTCCTACTCTCCACAACAATACACACACACACACACACACACACACACACACACACACACACACATATATATATATATATATGTTAAATAGCACTTGTATTGGCACAGGTTAGCAATGAGATGAGATGAGATGAGCTTCAAATTGAAAAATTTTCCAAAAAGGTCGCAGCCTCGTGTGACTGCGATGGACAATGGAGCGGTGTGTGCGGTGTGCGGGTGTGTCAGCAGTGTACCCGCACACCACACCACAAGAACGTGCACGACACGTGTGCCGCAGCGAGGTCTGGGTGTTCTCGCCCATCTAGTCTGGAAAAAAATTTCAAATTTGTTTTTTGGGAAAGTTTCAAACTCATCGCAACAATCGATTACTAATTGTACTGGTGCAATTGCGCAATTAGTAATCAACGAAAGCCCCATCCCATCAATAGTTTAAGCATTGGTTCCATTGGCTTCAGTTGCATGCAGTACACTGCTCTAGAAGTAACTAAATACCCATTTACATCTCCACATCACTGTGCACGCCCGCTTGAACACACACAAGTTGCGTCTTTCCACAGCGGGCGAAAACAATTTTCCATTTTGCGGAAAAGTTTTCTTTTATATAAAGAGAGTGGCAATTGGTAATTTGTAATAGTTTCTTTAAGTTGTATGTTGTTGTATATTGTTGTTTGAGTTTTGTTAGTGTATTTCCTATAAGAGCAGTACATAAATCATTCAAGATGGCTAGAAGACCAGCTAGATGTTACAGATACCAAAAGAACAAGCCTTACCCAAAGTCTAGATACAACAGAGCCGTCCCAGACTCCAAGATCAGAATCTACGATTTAGGTAAAAAGAAGGCCACTGTCGATGAATTCCCATTATGTGTCCACTTAGTTTCCAACGAATTGGAACAATTGTCTTCTGAAGCTTTGGAAGCCGCCCGTATTTGTGGTAACAAGTACATGACCAAGATTTCCGGTAGAGATTCTTTCCACTTGAGAGTCAGAGTTCATCCATTCCACGTTTTAAGAATTAACAAGATGTTGTCTTGTGCCGGTGCCGATAGATTGCAACAAGGTATGAGAGGTGCTTGGGGTAAGCCACACGGTTTGGCTGCCAGAGTTGCCATTGGTCAAATTATTTTCTCCGTTAGAACCAAGGACAGTAACAAGGACGTTGTCATTGAAGGTTTAAGAAGAGCCAGATACAAGTTCCCAGGTCAACAAAAGATCATTATCTCCAAGAAGTGGGGTTTCACCTCTTTGGACAGAGCTGAATACGTCAAGAGAAGAGATGCTGGTGAAGTCAAGGATGACGGTGCTTTCGTTAAGTTCTTATCCAAGAAGGGTCCATTAGAAGCTAACATGAGAGAATTCCCAGAATACTTCAACAAGGCTTAAAATTATTTAAAATCTTAATTATTCTAATTACTATTTCATATACTTTTATAACTAATCGAATGAACTCATTCACCTTTTTTTAATCAATTGTAAAAATATCATTACCCCATTAACATGGTAACCATATTGCTATTGCTATTGCTATTGCTATTGCTATTGCTATTGCTAATAATTATCAACATCTATGGCTGGCTATTCATACAACTGTAGATGGTTATCGGTTTGTTCTCTTCCGTAAAGACACGTTAAACATGCTTCCAAACTAAAAGTTTTTTAGCTTTACGTGTCGCGAAAATTTTCACTTTAATATAAATTGGAACAATTTTTCACTGGACAATTATTGATAAATTGCCATACTTCCTTTTGGTTTTTATTTACTACAACTTCTTCTTAATTGTTGAAAAGCTCTTTGATTGTAAACTTTTGTATTCCCCTTTTACTTTAGTTTCATTTGTTAATTTTATAAATAACAACAACAACAACAAAATAATCAAGAAAAATGGTTGCTGCTGAATTTGCTTACAAGGAAAAGCCAGATACTTTGGTTTTATTCGATGTCGATGGTACTTTAACCCCAGCTAGATTAGTCATCTCTGATGAAGTCAAGGAAACTTTGGAAAAATTGAGAAAGAAGGTCGTCATTGGTTTCGTTGGTGGTTCTGATTTAAGCAAACAATTAGAACAATTAGGTCCAAACGTTTTATCTGAATTCGATTACGCTTTCTCTGAAAACGGTTTGACCGCTTACAGATTAGGTAAGGAATTAGCTTCTCAATCTTTCATTAACTGGATCGGTGAAGAAAAATACAACAAATTGTCTGTTTTCATCTTAAAGTACTTAGCTAACTTAGACTTACCAATTAGAAGAGGTACTTTCATTGAATTCAGAAACGGTATGATTAACGTTTCTCCAATTGGTAGAAATGCTTCCACTCAAGAAAGAATTGACTACGAAAAATTCGACAAAGCTAACCACATCAGAGAAAAATTCGTTGAAGCTTTAAAGGCTGAATTCCCAGATTACGGTTTAACTTACTCCATTGGTGGTCAAATCTCTTTCGATGTTTTCCCAACTGGTTGGGATAAGACTTACTGTTTACAACACGTTGAACAAGATAACTTCAAGGAAATTCATTTCTTTGGTGACAAAACTTTCAAGGGTGGTAACGATTACGAAATTTACGAAGATAAGAGAACTATTGGTCATGCTGTTGAATCTCCAGATGACACTGTTAGAATCTTAACTGAACTTTTCAACTTATAAAGAACATTTTAATTGGAAACAAAAAACTTTAAATTAATCAAATCTGTTATATATATATAGATAGATAAATTTATATAACAAATAAAAAATTCATATTATTATTACTTATTAACTTGAAGAATATTTAAAATTAAGATAACAATCTAACATATGCTAATATTAATGCAAATGTACCCGTACAAACACCAAATAACCATTGCATTACTTGTGTTTTCACTGAATCAATCTGTATTTTCATATTTACTACTTCTTGGTCAATCCTTGTATCTATTTCTTTTATTTGTATATCATGATGACTGTTTTCTTCTCTAATTCTACCTTTTTCTAATGATAAATCTAATTTAAATCCTGCATTGGCTTTGGTAATCTCTTCCTTTAATTTATTCCGTAACTTCTCCAAATCAGTACGTACTCTTTCATATTCATTCTGTATATTATTGAATTCACTACGATCTGCTGTCAATAATTGATCTCTTAATTTAGCAAAATCTACTCTTTGCTGATATGTCAGTTGAGTTAATTTCTCTCTTTTAGCAAGATCTTGAGCTACATGATTGATACCACCTCTCATTGCATCTGTCATCAAATCCACAATAGAATTGGCTTGTTGTGAAGTAAATTTCCCCTTCTCAATCAACAATTGCTTATATTTATTAGTATTTCTAATATGAGATGTTTCAAAAGCATCTAAAAGAATACGATTGCAATGAAGTTGCCTTTTTAAAGTCAAGCCTATAAACTTCATGTCACACACTCAAATACTAACACTCTGATAGGCTTCTATTGCACTTACAACACTCTATATCATATCATAACTTCACCTTTAATGTAGTTCATAACCTTCAATATCTGACATTTTTCATATCTCTATATGAAATTTTGATATTTAAAAAAAAACTGTTACTATAACAAGAGTTTAATGGATAAAATAATAGTTTAACAGGTCATCAAAGGGCAACATTAAGGTGGATCATTGGCTTGATAAGGTTGAGATATAGGTTTCTTGATGTTAGCAAACAAATTGGTGTTGAGTAGGTGCAGGATACTGCCTACTAGACGATTGTTCCATGCTAATCAGATTATTTTGAATAAAAAGGGTTCAAACGATCCCAAATATGATGAAGCACAGTTGTTTGCTCCCAGGTTGACAACAAGTGAGTATCAGAGTAAGAAATCCAAGGTTGACTATGAGTGGACTGATAAGTCTGAGGATGATGCAAGAAGAGAAACGGAAGATCGTATGGAGAAGATGGCTAAATTAACTGTCATGTTCCAAGGTTTATTATTTGTTGCAGGTCTTGGTGTAGCTGGAACATTGTATTTCAAATGGCCATCTGTTCAACTTTGGTGGATTGATAAAAAATTGAGATACCAGAATCCATCAGGTTCAGATATTAAACGTCAGCAAACTCAAAAGAAAAAGGTAAATTTAATTCCTAAAATACCAGCGGGACAATTAGAACCTGATGTTCCTGGTTTATACTTTTGGGGACAAGAGAGTGTTCAAAATGGTAGTAGTAATGATCTTTTGTTCCCAATAAGGGTAGAACATTTCGATAATAAAAAATTTAGAGATGTCTATTTAGGTGAAAAAGGTTTGAATTTCGCTATTGATGAAAGAGGTGATTTAATTCAGTGGGATACTAAATCTTCTAAAATGATTTTAAAAGATCAAAACCTTGTTCAACTTAAAATTTCAAAAGATTGTGCTTATGGATTAGACCATTCTGGTAAGATACTGATTATACCCATATATGATGAGAAGCTAAGATCTCAGCATGGAAGTGAAAAACGTTCCTATTTATTCCCTTGGAGAACCTATACTCATTATGAATGGAAATTAAATACTAATGATGTGTTTACTGAAAAGGGAGAAAATCGTATTACACAATTTGATGTCGGTGCAGAACATATGGTTATACTATCCAATAGAAGCAAAGCTTATACATGCGTGACTGGTACTGATAACCATAATTCAAAATCTAAAGGTCAATTTGGTATCCCAGTATTTTCTCAATTTGATTCTGTTCCAAAATGTAATAAGCTCTATGAAATAGAATTATTAAACAAGGGTTTAGATGAATTCCAAAAACTTTATTTTAAAGATATTGTACAAATTGCATGTGGTTCTTACCATACACTTGCTAGAGATTCAATGGGTAACATCTATTCATTCGGTTCCAATACTTTTGGTCAACTAGGATTACCTATTTCTTACGATAATGGACAGGTGCCATTCCCTAAACAAGTAAATAAATTTAATTCATATTTTACAAGAGATGAACATTACAAATGTACAGATATTCATTGTACAGATGACACATCGTATGTCACAATGGTTTCTCAAAGCCCAAGAAATATTCATAATAAAAATGGTTTGATTGATAAGAGGATCCATTTTGCTTTTGGAAATGGGATAAATGGTGCTCTAGGTATCGGTAATTATAAAAACTCACAATCTGATCCAACACCTATCAAAGTAATTAATGATATCGATTCTGAAATACACGATTGGAGTTGTGGGAATGAACAAGTATTCTGCCAATTAGCAAACGGTAAAGTTGTAGTATGGGGAAATAATCCATTCGGTCAATTAGGTACTGGTAAAAGGTTTAAAGTTTGTAAACCTCAAACAATTCCTGATTTATTGAAACCTGGTGAAAACCTTACTTTAGAAGCGATAATGAACACTGAATTAATTTTAAATGATAATCAAAGAATTAAAAGTGGTAATCAATCTAGTTGTCTATATTGGCAATGTTAAATTATTTTAATTTATCTTTTATTAATTTATTATAATTATCTGTAAATAATTCAATATATATGTACATAATATTCCATTATTAATTATCTTAACCATTTTAAAACCAAATACATACCAAGGAACATTAACGCCAATGCAATATAGAATATCAATTTGTCTTTGAATACTCTTCTATTGATACTTTGAATAGTTTGGTCTGATACACCTAAAGTTCTCAAACTACTAGTCATTTGATCTTGAACTTTTTGTAAAACTTGATTTTGTTCCATAATATCTTCTAAAGATTGTTGACCCAATTCTAATAACATATCTAATTGTGCATTGCCTTTTTGGAAAATATTTTGTTCTTTCATTAAACCTTCATACATTGGTAGAGATGAGTTGTCACCATATGGATCAGACAAACTCTCACCTTGGGCACCACCTGGAACATTACGTTTATTAACGGATGAGTTTTCATTGAATGGATTTTCAGAAGTGCTACTACCTGAGAACAATTGTGTACGAGAATTAGATTCATTATATTTTTGTTTCAATTCTTTAAATTTAGCAGCAAACTCTTTATGATCTGAACTTAGAGAAGTTAATCTATTGTCAGCTTTGACAATGGCTTCTTCATTGCTTGGGTCAGCATTAGCACTGTTATCAGCTTTAAACTTATTGAATTGATCCTTGTATTGATTAATACTTTTTTCAAATGCAACTAGAGTAGCTGAAATAGAACCTTGTAATGAGATCGGAGCAGTTAGTAGATCCTTTTCAAACTTGGTTATATCTTTTTGCAATTGAGTTTTTTGCTTAACGGCATGATTATAAATAGCATTCATATCTTTTGTTATTGACTAATGTTATAATATAGTTGTTATTATTTTATTTTCCTAAATCACTTGATTTCTTCCAGCCAATTAGCTTCAAATTCAGCAATTCTTCAACTTTAAAGTATCAAAATAATCACAATAAATAGATCTTCCGGGTTAACACAACTATAGTTCAATGAAAGCAAATTAATAGCTTAAAATATAGCTTTAAACACATCATCATTCTATCAGTTTTCATTTATTTAAGATTTAACATTTTCAACTTTTCGCCAACGTGTAGTTAAGATGAAATTATCAAATTTAATGAAATTTTAATTGAAAATGCATGAATATCAATAATTGTTTTGCTTAAGATAGGAGTAACTATATCGATATCGATTATAAGAGTGGCAAACTCAGTTCAATATTAACAATTAGCTACCATTTAATACCAAAATTGTTAAAGTTTTACTATAATTCAAATCTAAAAATTGGATAAATTGATAAAAATTGTGTAAATCATCGATATTACATAGATTATAAGAATATAGTTGCCCTTAAAAGACTGAATTTACAGTTCAGAAAAATGAATCCAGCGACACCACCGAGGTCCAGAAGTAACAGAGAAAGTTATGATAGAAATGTGTCTGTCTATGAAGAGGAATTTTTAGAACAAGGGAATGAAATGCCCTTTTCTACGCCAAAGAAGAAATCTATGTTAACTGTTCCTGTAACTCCATCAACTGCTAGACAGATCAAACAAGGTACCTTTCTAGCACCTCCACTTGCTAACACTCCTAAATACAAAGGGCTGAAGTCCCCAGAGAAAACTCCTCATCGCAATTCATGGACAGGTAAAAGGTTATTTCCTACAAATGATGAAGAGAATGACATTCAAAGAAATGATGATGATAATTCAATGAGTAGAAACTTAGTTTCCACCGATAGTAAAAATATTGCAGGTCAGCACTCTATTAAAGGTAAAAATTTGTTCGAAAATTTGTCAGATGAAGTGGATAGGGAATCTAAATATAGTAAAAATGTACCAGGAACTCCTAGTCATAAAATTATTACAGAACATATGATAGAAGAACAAAATAAAGATTATTTCGGAGAATCATCATCTGATACAGAAGAAAAGGTTCTTTATAATGAAAAACCAATGAATCCATTTTTATCTAATGATACACGCACTATTGATGAAATTAATTTACAAAGACAGACTCTATTAAATGAAAACCCAGAAATAGAAAATTCTGTAACGTACGTAAATAAAAAAGGTGAAGTGGTAAAGAGCAGGGTTCTATCATCACATGAAAAAGAAACATTTAAACCTCGTAGGTTATTCATTGAGGAAGTAGAGAAAATAAAGAAATAATATTCACAAAATCCATGAGATAATATGCATGTAAAAGAAATCCGTTAATCATATCAATAAATATTGAATTATATAGACGTTTTATGTAAAGAACTTTCAATAATAATACCAATTGAGTAAAGTCTCTTTTATTTATTAATTGTTCTCCTTTCTAGGTTTTGAATTTTGATCTTTCAAAACCTTAAAAATTTGTTTCTTGTGAGCTAATAGATCATAAAATATCTTACAACCTAAATCATTACCATCGGAAACCTTAACTTGTATTATACAGTTAGCAAATTCTTGAGAAATTGCTTGTGTGAAATCTGCTGCAATTTTCTTGCCACTTTCACCCATTCTTAAGATTTTTATTAATCTGTAAAAATGAGTACTTATTGAATCTAAAGTCGCAATATGAGGTTTTGGTAATGATGATAATGTGGTATATAGACCTCTTATTCTATTGGTATCATTGTCATCCATAATATCACTTGGTGATTCTTCTCTCTTGAAATCCAAGTCATTATTATTAATGGCTGTGCTAGCCTTATCTTCTGTTTTATTATAAGGTGTTGGTGGATATTTACTATACAAAACCTTTAACACATCATAAATATCATTTGTTATTAACGGTTCTGGCAACTCTAATAAATATATTTTCAAAACACTTGCAATTGTACTAGGATCATATTTTTCTTCATTGAAAATATCCAAAACTTGAAATTCTTCAGAAAAGTTAGCTTTATTAAGTAATGCTCTTAATTCATGAGTTAAATTTAGTTTGACAGGTGCTGTCCAAATAGAAGTTCTTACTTTATCATTTGATAATTCTGGATAAATATGATCCATATATGATAGTATAACTGATACTATTAGAGGAACAACTTTCTTATCCAATCTACAACGAGTTTCTAAGTCAATACCAAAATTTTGGAATGCACCTGGATTATAATAGTTATTATATGCAATTACCTTTGGTTGAAAAGCACCTGTACGGTACTTTGAAATTAAATGTAGCAAATCAGCAGCTGGATTAATGCTTTCTTCGCTATTTATCATCTTATCAACACATAATTTTAATGCAGTAATATTATTTCCTAAAACTGAACAAAAATCTAATGTAGCCTTCTTTAATGCCTTTAATCTATCTAATTCACATTTCTCCATAAATGACAAATGATCAATCATTAATTCTTCAATTGATAACCTTAATGAATCCATTTTAAAACTCTCTTTAGAATATTTTGAATCTGAAACTTCAACATCTTTCATCAAAGAGAATAATGTATTTTCGTCCTTAGATATTGTTGGCATTTCAGTAATTGTTTGATTAATGGCTTCAATTTTAGATGTTGCCTCTTCAATGTAGCTTGGAACAAATGGTTTCATTTTTTCATTATCATTATTATCATTTTTAGTACCAGGAATTGGTAATTGTGCAAAAGTGTAAGCATATTCTTTCCATTGATATTGAAATTTTTTGGAGTTAACAAAATTATTTCCTACACCATTACAATATTTTAAAAACCCTAAATTAACTAGATCTTGCCCAAATAATTCTGCATGATCTGAATCTTTTAATGATAAATGTTCAAGGATAAATTTTGTAATTTCACTACCATTATTTGTATTCTGTAAAGTATAATTAATCAATGGTAACTTATATTCAGATTTTTCTAAATTAGTTAAAAATAATTTCAAAGTCTCTCTCATCGTCTTATAATCAAAATCAATTGTACCCACTGTAGCAAATTTTTGAAATTCCTTTTCTCTTGCAACATCAGTTTCATATTTTTGTTGAAGTTTCAAAAGGCCCATAGCTTTAGTCAATTCATCATCATTAAATCTTGACCTTTTGAAATCTTCTAATTTTCTACATTTATTAAAATAATCTCTTTCCAGTTTTGACACATAATTTCTTGATTTCTGGAAATTTTGAGCATTATTCTTCAATAGTCTCTCAGAATACTTGATACGTTCCCTATGGTCATTACTCCAGCCACTGAAAGGTTGCAAAACGGTAGTTTCAATCTTTGAAGCAATCACCAAATGGTTATTACCTTCATCTGAAGTAGCATCCACTAGGGAAAGCAAAGCCAATTCAATGCTAACATCAGGATCATGCCCAATGACAGCCATATTATCAATGTTGCTACCTATACCGTACAGCTGTCTACCATACGATACCTCATATTGCATCCTCGATGCAAATAATTGAATGAATAAATCACATTGTTCGCATCCATGGTATAACCTTTCGAAAAGTATATCTAAACTTGAATTCAAATCTTCTGACCAAAAACTATCAGCAAAACTAGGCATCTTGCACTTGAAATCCTCACACAGTCTCCAATTGGCAACACTAATCACAACAAACAGCTCTTTAAATCACAATTACTAACAATTTAAAGCAATTTTTCATTAAAGCTTTGATTTTTGGCATATTTAAAGCTTTAATACGCGTAAAGGCTCTAAAGAATATGGTTAATTTGTAGCATAAACCTGGCGAGTTCGATGTGTTGCAGTGGATGTGGGTGGTCAATGGTCTACTACAATGATACTGGTGGTAATATGCAATGATATTGAGAGTGTTCCCCATGCAATTGTGACTATTATTCGTAGATTAATCCACTTTTTCTATGCGATGAGAACACCAAAAAATACTACTATTTATAGACTGTTACTTTAGTGGAATAGCAACCCACGAAACACTGTAATTTATTTAAAAATGAAGGCATTGAATATGACAGCGAATCTGGTCTTGGTCGTTAGTTTTCATTACACTGACACTCAATGTTTCAAGTTGTCATCGAATTTTGATACCAAAAATACACCAAAAACTATGATCTTTTCTTGCACTTTTAACCTTTCATTAACAACAAGACTTGATAATCAATTATAAGGAATGTATCCCCATCCATTGTAGCTTTATTGAACCTCTGTATGGGTCACTTGTAAGTGCTTTTAACCATTACTGACACTGCTCATCACGAATAACGTAAGCCTACGCTTTAAAGAAAGTTCGATATTTGAAATAAAATAAAGGTTTATGATTCAAATAACCAACAATTGAAGTGTTTTGATTATAACTTAGACAGTTTAATTGTGCTGGATTACTAGTGAGCTATTTATTGACTTTATATTTATTTTGGAAACGAATTGACACTTTGAAAGTTTGAAAATAGCCCCATTAATCAATATTTGAGTGCATTTGAAGTGGAATAAATAATAGTATCTATGTTGTTGTCATTTTTACAAGTTATATTGTTAGCATTCATTGTTGTTGGTCATCCTGTGGATACTTCCGATAATGATAAGGTTGATTTGGGTTACTCTTTACCTGATCTGTTGAAGTTGCAAAGTATTCCTGACCATTGGTTAGGTGCTGATTCCAGTGTTTTACAAGAAGGTAGAATCATTTTAACTCCTTCTAAAAGTACAAAAGGTTCTCTATGGGTAAAAAATCCATACTCTTTACTTGACTCATTCACCATGGAATGGACTTTTAGAAGTGTCAACTATGCTGGTAGATCCACTGGTGGGTTATCTTTTTGGTTCATAAATAGTAATAGCAAAAATGATAAACAATTTTACAACGGTCCATCAACTTTTGAAGGCTTACAATTGCTTGTTGATAACAATGGACCTTTAAGTTCTACTATCAGAGGCCAATTGAATGATGGTTCTGAAACATTTTCTGGTGCTAATATTTACGATAAAACATTTGCTTCTTGTTTAATGGGTTACCAAGATTCATCAGTTCCAACTACTGCTCGTTTGACTTACAATAGAAGAGATAACAACTTATTGAAATTACAAATCGATAACAGAGTTTGTTTCCAAACAAGGAAAATTCAAATCCCAAGAGGTGATTATAATATTGGTGTTACAGCTGACAATGCAGATAATACTGAATCTTTCGAAATTTTAAAGATGAAAATGTATAATGGTGTTATTGAAGATTCATTAATTCCAAATGTCAATGCCATGGCTCAGCCAAAGATGTTGACTAAAATCATTGATAAAGACACTGGTGCTGCTAAATTAATTGAAAAATCTGCTTTTGATGCTGAAACTGACAAAATTTCTAACTATGATTTATACAAAAAATTGGATAAAGTTGAAGGTAAAGTTTTAGCTAATGATGTTCATGATCTAGAGACAAAATTGTTATCTGTTATGAAAGTTCAAGAAGAGATGATGAAACATGTAAATCATTTAACTCAGTTATTAAATAATCAAGTACTGGCTCAAAATGGTAAAGCTGCCAATGTGGATGCTGATAATTATAAAGATTTTATTGCATTAAATGAAAGATTAGGTTTAATGATCGATGAGCAACAAAAAATAAGAGAAACATCTAAACACCAATACCAAGCTGGTCCTCATATTGATGAGATTATTAGAAAATTAACCATCTGGATAATCCCATTAATCTTCATTATGATGGTAATGGCTTACTACACTTTTAAAATTAGACAAGAAATTGTGAAAACCAAATATTTATAAGTAAATATCTAATTATCATATGGATTGTATATTTAGCTACTACTTATATTATATAAAATAAAAATATGCTTCCTTTAAGAATAAATATAAATTATTAGTTTAATATATCGGAATGTTATCATTATTATTACACACTTTTTTTTTACATATCATACTCAATTTCTTATTTAATTAGTCCTTAGTTTTTGAAACGTAAGGAGGAGGAAATCCTTTAATATTTTGGTTTCCTAAGAAGTTAGCATTAGGAATTTTTGTAGTGGTATGTGTTCTATCATTATTAGAGGCATCGTCATATTCTGTGGTGACCTTGGTTTGTTTCAAAGTATTCTTCAAATAAACGTTTTTGAAATAATCATATTGATTTCTATGCAATCCAACAGGTACACCAGCTTTATATTGCCAATATTTTAGCCATTGCTTTTGCCTTAGTTCTCTAGCTGATTGTAAACCAGTACAAACGTATACAGAGTCATGTACGTGTTCTAGTTCTTTAATTTGATTTGGTGTCAACAATTGTAACCTTTTGACTAGATTTTCCTTTTGGAAAATAGGAATACCTTTACTAGAATATTTTTTATTTTTATCAATTTTATTACCTTCCGAATACGTTGGTAGAATGTCAAATTTCCACCCATTTATATTTAAAGGATCATCTGAATTTTCAAACATATTTACTAAATTAGTCTTGCTAACTTTTTTATTTAATTTGGCAGTTGGAGCTGGATTAATTAGTGAACTTAACATACGACTAACCGGTTTATTTTCAACATTTGGTAAATTGTCATGTCCAGTTGTTTCTGAATTGGAGGAAGGTGGTGAAACAATATTGGATTCTGAGTCATTATTTGTTCCTGATTCATTCGTTTCACTCCATATTGGAATATCCATTGCATTTGCTTGAGTTGCTTGTAAGAATGAATATCTATTATGATATTTTGGAATTTTAAATCTAGTACTTATTTCCAAAGAACCATTAATGTTTTGACCTGGAACAGATAAATTAACAACATCACCTCTACTAAATTTTTTCAAATATTCAGATTTAATATCACTTGAGGTTTGTTCAGTAACTGTTAAAAATGGATTTTCAATGTTATCCAAATTTTCATCTATATTCTGATCAGTAGTTGATATATTCTTTTGTTGTTCATTTTTATATTTGAAAGATGGTTTCAATTTATAAAATAAATTCTCTAATCTTTTAGAAAACTTAAAGACTCTATATTTATTATTAAAACCTTGTTCTTTTGCTAAATTTTCCCAATAATCATCAACAACTCTTGTACCACACAGCACAATAGAAGCACCAAATTGCATAAATGCAGATTTAGCAGTAACATATCTTGCAGCTTTAGAAGTAATTGTGATGGAATCACTAGCATCGATTAATTTAGATTGTTTGAAAAAATTAATATCTTCATCAGAAGCTTCAATTGGAAATAATTGATCATACACAGATAAAAAAGTATGTTCATCACCTTGATATTGAAGTACATCAATTAAATCCTTAACAAGAATAAAATTAATATAATTCGCAGATTTTAATGTAAATACATTACATAGAAATTTTCTACCACCTAATAAATAACCTTTATTATTTATTTTTTTTTCACCTTTAGAATCTATTTGAGTGATACCATATGATTTTATATTATTATCAATATTTTTACCCTCAGTGAAAACAGGAATTGATATTATCTTATCAGGAAACTCATTTATTGAACCTTGTAATAATTCAACATTTGACGAGATTAAACTAACTTCCTTAATTAAAAATTTATCGTGTAATAAATAATCACTTGGTTCTAATACAGTAATTGTACCTGTATCAAAATTAGAATCAACAACCATCAATTATCTACTTAATATAATAATATAACAACTTTATAATTAATAATCTACTGATTTAACCCTCTTCTCTCTACGTTAAAACCTTGGTTATAACTTAATCACTTGCTTATTACTTGTTATAGGTTTCTTTCTCAAATATTTCTTGCTTTATTGCATTTGAAAAACTTTTTTCAGTGGAAAAAAAAGTGCATTCTACGGGTGTTTCTGAGCGTTTTCTATAAAAGGATTTAAGTGAAAAATTATTGAAATATTGCAGTTGTCACACAATATAATAGAACTGGTAGCTAGCTGAATAGGTACTTCTCTTGTCCTTCCAGCAATAATCAAGTTATTGCAAGGGTTGAGTTTAATTGAATTTCCCTCTTTAGCTAATGGGACAGAGATTCATGCAGGGCCAATGATTTAATGGATTGATGAGTACCGATTTATTCATTTGTATTATTATATATGTAGTCATATATTGTAGCATATGTATAGTATAGTATAGTATAGTGTAGAAAAATGGTTTTTTTATATATTATTATATAGTAACTAATATTCAGCAACTTTGGTAATTAATTTACCATAGTTCTTACCAGAAAACAAACCATTCCAAATTGTTGGAACGTTTTGAAAGCCATCACCAATTGCATTTTCAATAGTAGCAATCTTAGTTAAATCGATTTGATTGTTAGTAATCATTTCCTTTAATTTTTGTAAACCTGTTGGGAAATCTTTAACGTTATCACCTAATAATAAACCTTTAATAACTAATCTTTTAGTTAAAACAGTAATATAATTTTTGAAGACTAGATTTGCTGCATTATTGTAACCACTAATGGAACCACAAACTAAAATCATTGCATGTTGCTTTAATAAAATACAACCCAAATCTAAAATTTCACCACCAACGTTATCAATGAAATAGTCAACAGTGTTTGGGCCACTAGCTTTCAATAAGTTTTCTTTGAAATTTGGATCTTTGTAGTCAACACCAACCACTTTATCACCAAAACTTTCAACATATTTAACTTTATCAGCACCACCTGCAATGGCAATAACTTTTGAAGCTTTGAAAACATGTAGAGCAATTTGAATACATATTGTACCAACTGCACCAGCTGCACCAGAAATTAAATAAACTTTACCATAATCTTCTTCTCTTTCTTGTAATTCAGCATATTTATAGAAAATGAAATAAGCTGTTAAGGCAGTACCACCTAAAACTGATAAATGCCATGATAAATCATCAACATTATCCATAGATAACTTACGTAGTTGAGCAGCTGGAACATCATGAATAATAACGAATGTTGTCCAACAAACAGTACCAGTAACGTAATCACCAACAGAATAATCCTTATTCTTGGAAGCAATTACTTTAGCAACACCTCTAGCTGGAATCAAATCCCCTGGTTGAACACCAGCTGCATAATTTTTATCAGCAGTAGCAATCCAAAACTTTTGAGCAGGATCATTAGATAATAAGATAACTTCTAATAATAATTCATTATCTTTCAAGTCGTCTTCTTTAATTTCAACAGTCTTCAATTCGAAAGTAGATTCAGGATCTTTAACATCGAAATTGAAAGGGGTGGCTGGTACTGGAGTAGTCTTTAAAACCCATTGCTTAGCGGAAACCATTTTTAAATAGGTACTATATTGTTGTATACCTGGTTAGTATCAAAGGTAGATAGGAATTGACAATTATAAACAAGAGAAATACCAGCTATTTATATAGGATTGATATCGTTTAATTGATGATTACTAATGAACAATGCTATTTCTTGGATATTTGGTGATCGTTACCTCGGCCTTAAAACTAACCATATGCAGCATTAGCACTATAAGCAGAGGGCCTAACTAACAAGTTTTGAAGGTACCCTAACCAGTCCACCACTACTATATTATGCAAAGTGGACTATTAATTCACATGCTATATATATATATATATATATAATAATTCTTAAGAAATAATTCAATTGCAAGCCCTATTACTTACAAATTGTTTTTAAGACTCAACTTAAAAAAGGCTTATTAATCGTCTGAATACCTGCTCCATTGCATTTAGCTCAAGATATTGATCTCATAAGAGCTACCTTTACTGCCTCATGGCAACTAGTTACTGCAACTGTTGTAAGTTGAGAGAATTTTGTTTTAAGTTTACAATATTCTCTCAATAGTAAAATTTACTTCACATGTCAGATACCTAGACCCTTGGTCCTTGGCAATAACCTTAGAATCAAAATAGCACTTGCATTAAAGTAGCTTTAAGCAACATATTTGACAGTTAAGCCCTTCTAGTCAGGGCTTGGAAGGTTCAAACCAGCCTCATCTTCACTGTAAATTATTTATCTCAGTGCGTTAAGCTGAAAAATTCTGCGCCTTATTCCTTTATAGTGTGGTAATTTTTCAGTGAAAAAGTGTCTAAGTGATGAGATGAGATGAGTTACAGGGTAGTAATGCAATTAGCCCCAGATTTTCTGTTTGGCATTGAAATTGAACTGAGTATCTTTTAATTGGAACATATATAAACTATGTTGATATTTTTTTAGTTATTTTTGATTTGAAGTGGGTTCTTCTTTTATGCGAATTGTTAACTGTATAGCAACAACAAATTATAATAGCAAAGATGGGTCTCTTAAGTAAAGCTGTGAACATGTTGAGGAGTGATGAACGTTTTAATATCAAGAAGGTAGATAGTAAAAATATTCCAGAAGAATTTCATTTTGATAGTGAGAGAAATATGATTATTGCTAGAGACTACTCTTCTGAAGGGTTTTACATGTTTTCATCACAACATTCTTTTGATAAATTTAAGACTGATATGAATTTAAAAAATTTAGATGCTAATGGTGTGGGTGTACCTTTATTCCATATTGTTTCAGGCAGAAGAGGGTTAGCAGAGATTAGAAATTTCCAAACAGTAACTTATCATATCTACAAATATGATATAAGAACAGTTGATGAACCTCCTGTGTACAATAGTGAAATTGTAAAACAAACTAGAACTCATGTTTTATACAAATCTGAATTTTGTGAAGTTGCTCAATCATTGAACAGTTTAACCAAAGTTACTTACTCTTTCAACTTTGATGAATTAGAGCAAGAAATTCCTCCAAGTGATTGTGTTATGGAACGTATCATCAGACTTCAAGATTTATCTACAAGTATTAACGGGTTTGATTCAAAATGGCATACTAGTATGACTACATTTGGTGATTATGAACATTATCAGTTGGAGTTGAGAACAGGTACTGGTAAGCAACCACTAAAGGTTGATGATCGTTTAATATTGGCTCATTATACTAATTCTAACTACGATATGCTACCCAAGAACATTTCTCTTGAAGCCAATGTATTTGTTGGTGAAAGGACAAATGGTGATATGTATGGTATCACAAATGTATCGATGCAAACAAAGATAATTGCTGCTCAATCTTTAGTACTTCATTTCTCATTAGAATTTAATAGAAGAGAAGAAAGACGTAGAAGAAGACGTGGTAGAGCATTGAACATGAATAATGTTAACAATAACATGGCATTGCAAAGTAGTAGAATGTAAATGTAAATGTAAATGTAATAGTATAATATGCTTATTTTTAGCTTAGCTAATCAAGTGAAATATTGTAATTTCAAAGATTTTGATCAGAATATGATTTTTTAAATCAAGAACTTTTAACATTGATCTAAATTTCTATCTTTCTATGTAATTCTTAATTAAAAAATGAATTGTTCCAATGAATATGAGTCACCAACTGTAATTGAAATCGTACTGGTGATTATGAAAGGTATAAGGGATATCAACCAATACCACCCAAACATAGTTTTTACCTCAGGAACTTGTTACAGTGATAGAGTGGCAAGTGGCAAGTAGCAAGTAGCGTTCTGTAATGTAACTGTTTCACAAACAAATCTTAACAAATTCTTTACCGGTCTGTCAGTTTTTTGCCAAAGACATTTCTGAACTTTTAAGGGAATGATATTGGAAACTCATATATATATAATATGTTAAAGTAATTGCAAATGCAGCTCTACTCATAAAGTTTGGCTTTACAACAGCTGCAATACAAAAACCTATTACCATTTTACTACTGGCAGATGCCTGTATAGCATAATAATTAGTAATGTCACTCGAATATTTATTTTGTTGCCACATGATCATAATCGCCAGACCTATAATTGGTAGGATCCTCTTCATTGTTCTTATAAATACAAACAGTACGAGGAATATTAAAGAAAAACAGTAAGCTACAGTTACGAATATGGCCTCCATAAACTCTTGCTAGGTTTATTTCCCTTAATTCTTTATCTTTTGTATTTGTAGAAAGTAATCAAATAATCTTGGGAATGCTAGGTTTCTGTATCTATATATAATGTTTAATTCTAAACACAATTGATAACCTCATTCTGTTTTAAACGATCCTTTTATCAAAAAATTTCAGTATTACCTTGAAATTTTTCACAGTGATGCCTTATTTTCATGTTGCATGGGAACTACTAACAACACTTCATATTTCACTACTTCAATGAGAAACAATGTTGGTAACTGGAACATCTTCTGTTTCTCTGTAGGCCTAGAATATCTTAAACTGGTAATCTGTTTTATTAGGGTACTTCTATCAATATTTTACAACTGATCAATATTAGAGGAAGGTTAAAAGCAGTTGCTTGATTTAAATATTTGGAAATAGGGATAAAATCGAGGTGACAATTACTTTTTTTAAAAACAATTAAACAATAACTGTAAAATTATAATTATCTCTTGATAGCAGACAAAGGTTAGACGTTTGCATATAAACCCTCAAATATATTCAGAAATAAATCTTTTACAGAATGTTAGATGTTGAAAAAAATGTAGAGAAACCAAGATCTGAACCACCAAAAGAGTATTGGCTACAATGTTGGTACTAGTAATGCTTAATTACTTTGTACCTTTATTAAAGTGGCAGTTAAAAAATATTTAAAGAATAAGAAAATTTTTGAGCCAGCTACAACAGATCAACTGTTACATGAAATTGCTGTACCAGAGAAACAAAACAAATAGACTACTATATCAAAAAAAGCGATGCACAATATGGTTATTGCTGTCGCCAAAGATACTGGATTCTATGGAGTTCTTAAGAGTATTTTTTCACTTGGTGTAGAGTGTTGGGTGGCAATAGCAAATACATTTACAGCTACTGTTCTGTCAGGAATTACCGAAGAGTGGTCTGCCTTAAATATGGAGATTTCACATACTTGATGAGACAGAATCATAAGAGTTTAATAATGTTAGAGCTGACTATTAGTTATTATTTGCAGATTATAACCAAATAACCTAGGCTAAAAAATAGTATATAACCGGTCGTTTGGTTTAGATGGATCTTGCTAAATCTCTACGTTAGTATACATGTTGTGATAATTATTGAATAATAATTAGATATGTTTCTCTGTGTGTTTTAATATACTAAAATACAAGATATAAGTAAATGTTCAAATGATAATTAGTTGACTGTCTCTCTGCGCAGTCTATTTCTCCTGATTTCTTCAAAGCGAATAAAGGTTATCGAAGATGAAAATTATTAGAAATACGTAGTATTTGCATGTCAAAGACGGTTCTCATAAAGCAAATTTTTTCATTGACACTTCTATTGTTATCATTTGAACCAGCACTTATCTATTCAATCAGGAAATGAACCTCAAAATCATCACCAAGGAGAATAATTGGAGTTTAGCAAACTGAATTTTGCTAATAAACATATATTGACAAGGGACTTGGAGAATATGGAATGAATTAATTTGTTGCGGTTGTGAGAGTAATTGGGCAGATGAAATGTGACCTGATACTAAAGAAATAAATTAGCACACCCAAAATACCCAGTAGCTTTGGTCCATAGCAAAAAATAAATCATAGCAAAGTATGGTTATAATAATGATGGTGGTTGTGAAGGCACTTAATTTTTGATGCTCAGACGTAGCCACATCAATATTGAATTTAAACTACTGATGACTAACTTATTGGACCTCAAAATTTCATACGTTCACGATTGAGGTTGCTTATCGCAAACGCATTTTACATATAAATAGGAAGGTATAAAGCAAATAAATATCGAATTCTTCAATTGCAAATACAAAAAGACAGTTATCTGAAATTTGCAATTCAAAACGTCTTTAAAAAGCTGTTTTAAACCAAATCAAAGATTGGAACATATTATTTTGAATACTAAATTATTTGGCTTTGGCATCTCTGTAAAACGTGGAAATGGAGAAAACGAATAGTAAAAATATATTATTGGAAAACAAAGATAATCCTAGAGCTTCTTTCAGTTTAGTTTGCTCGAAATCTCTAGCTGAAATATTTTATCCAACAATGTGGGAGTTGAGTGAGAGTAGAAGTGAAATGCTAGCTTCTTGGAAGCGTTCAGAATTGAGTGGGATAACAAAATTCAATGGAGTTTCTCTGTTAGCAACTGGGTATGACGATAGTGATGTTTTGTATGTAACTACGTTTACTAAGTTGCCCTTTTATAATTTTTGCGAATTTATTTTTTACTTTTTGGAAAAGAAATTGGAGAAAGAATCTTTTAACAGTCTGAACAGAGATATCAAACAGCAATTTTTTAAAAAGCCTTTATTGAGAGTTACAGATTCTCCTGCAGATTTGGTTGATAAGAGATTTGTTGATGGATTGGATACGTTGAATAGTATCAAAAGGATAAAATATTTATATATTGAGAACGAAGCAGATTACATTCCTATGGCCATACAAAAGTGCAATGAAGATGCCGCCAGAGCTATTGTTTCTATGGTTGCAAATTATCGGTTGAGGAACATCATAGGTATGCAGGAGATGAATCACAAGGGAGAAAGATTTTACAATGATTTAATAACTCCCTTCACATTTAAAATTTCAAAGGTATGGGGATATACTGGTTTATGGGTCACCCACCGAGCTAGAAGTAACTCACCCAATTTGAGTTTTGAGATGTATAAATATTTAAGAGATGAATATATAAGGAAAGAGGGTTACGAAATAGTAGGTGATCCAAATGTGGGATTCGTGCAAGTTGTAAAAAAATTGAAATCGCCTCCTCCACCATACAATGAAATCCAGAGATCAAACTGAACACTATATTTAGAAGACATCAACTTTTAATTGAAAACATTATCCGGTTCGAGTAAAAGCTATCCGCCAAAAATTCTAATGAATAAATTGGTTGGTATTGACACGAGCTGTCCAGAATCAGATCAGCTATTTCCCATAAAATATGTTTGTAAAAGCTTCCGTAACGAGATTTTTACTGGGTAACCAACGAGATGTCTAGTGAACAGAACTTGTTTTTCTTCAACATAAAAGTTGTATATATAGTTCAGACAATAGATCTAACAGAGACAAAGCAAAAGCAGCTGTTGCAAATGTTGTTCAAAATAAGCCAAGTTATTATTGGTAATATTAAATTTTAGAATACTACATGAACATTTAGAAGCATATATTTTGTATTTTATCTGGAAAATGTATACACGAAATGATTAGATTCGGTTATGAAAAGAACAATTTTATAGTTATTCTAAAACATTGCCCTATCCATAAATTATTTTTATTATAGCTAACAACCAAGCCATTTACATTTACGTAAACGCTTTATATATCTATTTACTTTTGATGTTAAAATATTACCACCATCTTCATCACCTCTCATAAAAACAGTTGGTACTGGGTTTACCTTATATTCAAATGTTTTAAGACCTTTAACCGTGCGTCTATAAAAGAGGCAAAGTGGTAAAATGTTGAAATATAATAGAATAACCACCAAAACCCAGAAACAAAGTAAAGCAAGGGTAGCAAAGAAAATACCTATTTCCCAGGTGGGACTCTTTGCAGTTCTATAATGTATGTATGCTAATAACTCAGCCATGGCAATAAATGGAGTAACGCAGAATGAACAAAATCTAAACTGTTTTTCGTGGCACTCAGACAAATAGCAATAGACTTTGGATATATTGCTTTCACACTTTTCAAAATCAATGACCGATTTATCCAATAATCTGAGTATGTTATCTCTGTAATTTTCTTTCACAGCACTGTTCTGTAAATTGCTATTACAGCTATGAATTATTCCATATATACATTCATAATTTTGATTGTGCAATTCATAATAACTGTGAAATGCTGCATCTAATTCAGGAAAACATTTATAAAGCAGCAGTTGAAGAATTCTATTATTTTTTGCATTCTTCTTCATTTTTCTAACATGAGTATTTACCTCACTAATATATCTTTGTTCAAACATTTGATTAAACAACACGAATATATTAATTATTGCATAAAATAAATGTTCACTGTTTTTAGGTAATTGTTCACAGAAAGCATATTCTTTGGTGTTAGCGTATATGTCTGCTTCGGAAAGAATAAATATACAATCTTTTACTTGAATCAATTCATGATATAGTATTTTCTCATATTTTAACTCTTCAAATAATTTTACACTCTCTTTTTCATTATGTAATCCCAACGTTAGTGTCAAGTTCCTCAATATTCCGTTGTCTTCTTTATACTTCATTAAGATTTTTTGCATATTTTCCTTAGCAGTGCCATTTGTAACATGTACTATAGATTTTATATTTTGAGTTAGCAAATATTCAGTAGATGACTTAAGTTTGTGAAACTCTTCGATTTCTTCTATTTCTATTTGATTGTTAGTATCAACTTCGATACCTTCAGAATTGGTACAGTCCTCAAATCTAGTAATAGTATAAATAGTTGCGATCGATTTATCAGGATGATGTGTACTTGACTCAATGTCTTGTAATTCAATGTCGTCGGTCATTTTGATACTTTAATTTGTTAATTCCTTTATAACAATATTCGTTTGTTTAACGATAAACAATTATGAAAATAATATTTGAATGAAACCAAAAAGATAATATTAATAATACAATATATTAATAACTTTAATAAAGAAAACATCTAAATTTACTCAAATCGATTTCCTTTTATATCACTAAATTTTGAGTGTATCACCATCACTCGACACAAAAATAGCCTGCTTTTAAAATCACAGCAAATGAAAGTTAAAAACATATTGTAGTCTAGACACCTTAGCTCTATGCAGTATTGTATATCTGACATCTTTACTGACTTGTGCATTTAAATTCTGTTCAATCTGCTGTTACAATTTAAAACCATCTCTAGCAAGTTTTGTTAAATTACCATTACGTTATTGGCATATATGAACAAACTGGTTTATAAAACATGCTTAATGGCATAATAAAAAGTAACCAGTGTTTCTAAAACAAAATATTCATCACCCATTCGT
>JANIWO010000063.1:0-31337 GCA_030555675.1 Vanderwaltozyma tropicalis
TTCTTACCAACCAAGTCCATTTTTCGTTCTAGATGAAGTCGATGCTGCATTAGATCTCACCAACGTGGAAAGAATTGCAGCTTATATCAGAAAACATGGTAACCCAGACTTGCAATTCATTGTCATCTCATTGAAGAACACCATGTTCGAAAAATCAGATGCCCTGGTCGGTATCTATAGACAGCAACAAGAAAACTCCTCCAAAATGGTTACTCTGGATCTAAGCAACTACGATAGCTAATTACAACCGTCTAAAGGACACGGCAAAGTACGTAACAATATATATATCTACATACACCAATGCAAGCACAATAACATGAAACTACACTGCTAAATAATCACATTCATCTATCAACATGTGAAGATTTTAACCATCGATTAGCAGCCTTAACTGCTATATGTTTCCTTAAAGGCTTGTGAAATCGCAACATCGCGATGCGATGCCAAATATATCAGAACCATCCCTTCTTTTCTGTTAAATTGCATTAAATAGTGGGTGGCAAAGGGTTTCATAGATTGGATAATTGTATATAAGGCCTTGGTGTTTGGGTAATCTGTTCGATTAATTATAATACAGATATTTACAATTTTTTAGGAGAATAATTCGATAATATTTGATAGTTTTTGCTGCTGGTATAATTTTTAAGGTAGACCATCGAAGAAGTGAGAATATACAATTTTAATACGAGATGAGTAACACTGGGTTGAAGGCACCAATTCCTATGAGGGGTAAACCTGTCTCTTTTTTGAAAAGGATGAACAGTCCTCTGGCAAAGGCTAACTCCAGTGTTGATTTGGCAGGTTTAAAAAAATCACATTTGTTATCTCCAGATTTTAAGAGTTCATTAATGAGGGCAAGATCAGTGACTCCAACTTCTCAAAAACTTTTGAATGGCATGGATTCTGAGGAGCTTTTGCATGAAAGGTTGGAGTATTATGATTTGAACTATGTGGTTGATGAAAATATTCATAAAAAAAATATTTACGATAAGTCATCGAAATGGTTTAGTAGAGATATTGAACCAGTTTTCCCCATAAAGGATTGTTTGCCATATAAAGTGGAAACACATTTGGATCAGGCAAGATATATGTGCCACGTTCTGGTGAATCTGTCGATTGCGATCAATTCTTTAGATATTCAAGGGCTGATCTCAATCTCAAGTAAAGATTTAGCAGAATTCAAAAATGAAGTGGAAAATTTAGCATTACAAACAGATTTGTTTACTTTGGAGACGAATTCTAATGAGGTGGAAGTTGGTGATATAAGTGATTTGGAAGTTGGTGAAGATGAGGATGAAGATGAAAATTTGAATTTTAATTCTACTGGTAAAATTACTGCGAAATCATCAACTATTATCAATGTTAACCATTGGACTAATGAATTGAGAAACTGTTTGGATTTTAATTTCCCTCTAACACTTAGAAAGAAATTAGTAATGGTGTACTACTATCTTTCTTTGGTACAGGGTCAAAAAATATATCGCCAACTATATGTAGAAATGTTTGAAGTGCTAGTTAATACCGATGATGAAGGAACTAATTTTAGTGATTTATTGTATGAAAGTGGATTAAGATTAGATTCCAAAATTTTATTTGACTTTTTATTTGAATTTTTACCATATCCAGACACAGATTTTGTAAAGAAAGATATTACAGTTAAGGAAGATGTTCATCTATTCAGATTATTATTAAGATTATCAGATAACGCTAAAATATTTTTTGAAGATACTAATAATACATTAATGAAAGATTCCATGGACAATTTATTATCAAGTCTAGCACCAGCTACAATGTCTTCTGTCATGCCTATGATAACGTCAGCAATACCCTATCATTACCATGAAGATCATAAAATTACAGACTACTTCTCTTTTTTTTTCAGTTTGTGGAGTTCTGTCAGTGCTAATATAGCAATTGACACCCACATGTACGATTTTGTTGGTAATATTGCTGAGGATACCCATTGGAATATACTTAAGGGCCCAGGATATTCGCAAGGAGTGCAATTAGGAACATTTGGAGTCTTTACAGATGATCAACTAAATTTTCTTTTTAACAGACTTCAAGGTCATCTAAGGGCTGATGGACAAATACATTCTCATTCAAGGACTGCAAAACCTTTTATTTATGCACTTAATGGTTCAGAAATTGATAAATATTTTGTTAAATTGAATGCATTAGCTAATTCCATCAAAACTTATGTGCATCCGTCCAATACTGGTTTTTGGACAAAAACAATAGCTAAATTTCTACATTCTTTTATCAAAACCTATCATAAAAGAACTAAGAGAGAAGAAACCATGAAGGATAAGAATAAAGGAAATTCATATGTACTTACACAAGAATGTCATTCCAAAATGATAACTATATTTGTTGATTTATTAATTACTGGCTCTCAAAATAAAAATGATGACGTTTCGAATTATTACATTTCTTGTTTTCCTTATCTATTGGACTTATATTCTGATAACTCTAACGTTATTTTTGAAAGAATATTAACTGACTTATATGAAGCCTTATCTGGAGAGTACGTAAATTCACGTCATAGAATAATTTCATCTTTAAAACAATTTACTAAAGTTGTTAGATTTATGGCAGAAGATGAGTTATATCGTGTCCATATTACTAATGTCTGGATAATATTAATTAATAAAATTGATATGAATGACACCCACTTGACAAGCAATTTAATCAACAGTATTGTCACAATATCATCATATGTACCATTTGAAAATTTGGTGAAAGAAGGGGAATATCTAACATTTGAATCACATACTCTTCCATTCATTGAGCAACATTATTATTCTTTTAGATCAAATAATTTGGAGTCTCAATTTGAATATAATTCTGAAGAATTAAATTATGCCTTCAAGGCATCTACTACAGTTTTCGAAAATGGATTTAGAGAATACATAGATAAAATATTTCAATTGATGAATGTCGAATTGGAAGATGGTTTAATTACGAAAATTAACAATACTACTATGATAATGTTAGAATCTATGGGAGATGATATTTTTAATAGATTCTCTATTCTATTTCAAAAATCGTTCTGGGATATTGATGTTTTTGGTGATTCTCATCCTAATTTCGAGTTAGCTTCTATTCCTTTAGCAGCGATAGTGAAAAGAGACACTTCCTTAAGCAAAGATATTTTTGAAAAATTAGTTTATAATATTAAGCAACAAATTGATAAAGGTGCAGGTACTGTTAGAAGTTCGACTGAAATTCAACAAAGAGATTATAAACTAGTATTATACCTAACTACATTGAATGATGTTTTAAGACAATCTCACAGCTCAATTTTAGCATTCCACGAAGATTTAGTAGAATTCATGAAATTTATCTTCACTGAAATTACAAATCCACCTTTAGATGTTATTACTTCGATTTTATGTCACAATGTTTTGGCCAGCTTAACAACTACTGAAGTTATTGAATGTCATATGTACTCAAGAGAGTCCAAAATTCCAATTGAAAACCGTTGGGGTGGCTCTCAATTCGAAAACTGTAAGTTTAACGAAGAGGATTTAGCTTTCAATTGGCATATTCCCTCTCGGAAAGAAGTAAGTGTTGCTATTGATATTATATCCTCTATTACTGATTTTTGTAAATCTAAAGTTCTTTCTCTGATTGAGGAACAACATATAGATACTACTGTCAGTGATCAAATTCAAAAGTACACATTAATTATGACACATTCTTTATCTGGCGCAAGTTTATTATTTGATCCAGATTATAGTAGAAACAAATCAAAACCTCCAAGTGAAATGACTTACAAAGAAAGATTACTTCTTTTAAAGAATATTAGAGAAAACAGATGTGACAATGAAGAATTAAATGTTGATATTGAGGGAATGAAAGGTAATTCCAAAGATCAAGAAGATTTTGAGACATTATCGAATGAGGATTATAATGAAGATATTGAAATGAAAGAAAACGATATGGATGACCTGATTATGGATGATGCTATGGATATATCAGAACCACCTTCAGTTATAGGTACTCCTGTCCAAGGTTTTAATGCTGATACTGGTGCATCTGCAATGATTTCAGGAGCAATTTTCCATGATCTTGATATTTATTCATGTAACTACTTTTTTGGTAATTCCATTGAAGAGAAATTTGAAGATTCTGAATATTTCCGTATTCACAAGATTAGAGCTAATATTGGTCGTTTTTTCAATAAATTATTTGTGTTTTTATCCAAAAGTAATGAGAATAACACAACGGCTTTCCAAGTGTTACTACACGGTTTGAAAGTTTGGTTTACTGATGTGGGTCAGGAAACTTTATTTAATGATGATCCAAGCGCTGTATTAGATTTAAGATTTATTGAAAATATCCAGAATATTTCTCATAAATGCAAACCTTATACTAGAACATGTCTGGCGTTAAAAGTAAACGATTATCATCAAAATCGTGTTTTGTTACGTTCCACAAATAGACGTCCCTCAAAGTTGGAAGTCTGTCTTTTGAAGGATATCATTTCATTATCTACATCAGTGTATCCTGATATTTATAAACCAGCCCAGAGTACGTTAATTCATTGTATGAAACAATTAGTAGGTTCCTATTCTATCGTAGTTAATAGTATACTTTGCTTATTAGAAGATGCTATTCATCAATCAGAAAATATGAAGATTGAAGTCTTATTAAAAGTTTTGATGACAGATAAAATACACAAGAAATTAATTTCTGACTATAAAAATTTGAATCAATTAATATTTTTATTAGTAAAATGTTGCAATATTAATGAATTAGATATTGCAGTCTATGCAGATAAGATACTTTTGGACATAGTTACTGGTTTAAAGATTCCATCCAGTGTTTGTATACATGATGATTGTTTGACAAATATTTTAACACCTTCTGATAATTCAATTAACATTCAAATTGATGCTGTTAAGAAAGCTAAAGACAAGAAATGTTTGTTTTACCTATCATTGCTTGAAAGTATCCAGATTACGTTAGTTAACATGTTAGGAACTGAAAAAGATATTAGTTGGAAGGTCGTTTTATTCATGATTCGTTTTATTACTAAGATAGAAACAAATTTAGAAACAAATTTGAATAAACAGGTAATTACTGTTATTTATGAACAAACACACTCAAAACATCCTCAAATTCTTAAATTAGCCATTAGATCCTTATTAAGAATTGTTAATAAAGTATTATCTTTATCTGATTATCACTATGATATTGCCAACGCCTATAAAAGTAACTTTGATCCTGAATTTGTATATGAAATTGATACTTCAGAAACAAACTTTCCAAATACTTTTTACAAAGAGTTGGATAATTTTAAGAATCCTGGTTTCTTTATTGACTCAAAAGCTTATGTCGGTTGGTTATCTTGGGGTAGCAAATTGAAAGTTATAAAATCTGGTAATATTGATATTAATTTGAAAGATAATGAAATAGAAGTGCTACGACAACTTGGTGGTTTGATTAATAAACCATGGTTGGAAGAATTGATTAGTCATTTTATTCAAAGTAATGAAACTAAAGGTGTATTTTCGAGTGGAAATGTTTCATTTTTTGTTAACATTATTCTCTTAATCTCAAAGAAGTTATGTAATTTGACGATTAACGATTTGTTTGATATTTGTAACGATACTTATGACAAGTATGATAAAGCTACTATTGTTTTATCAGTTGAAATAGTGTCATCATTAATATCCGGTAGTAAATATATGGACGCAGAAACTATTGGTACTCGTGATATCTTCCTTAGGGGATTCCTAACAAAATGTTTGGGTAACGATCTTAACCAAGATGCATTTGATATTTGGAACACTATGTGTTGGTGGTTACCACATGTTGTTGATATTAGAAGATGTCCAGAATTTTACTTTATCATATCTGACATTAAGGATTTATTAAATAGTAATTCAGACGCTGCATCACGTCAAGCTTACAGAATAACAATGTTACGTAGTGTTTTGATGAGTTTAGAATTTAGATCACCAGATACTAGTAGAATCTTTAATGAATTGGTGTTTGATCACCCTTATGAACAAGTTCGTGAATCTGTTGCCAAACTATTAACTACTTTAATTCAAAATTCTAGTCATTTATCTATGGCAAATTCTCAAGAGTTTATCAATATGGAAAACAGCGAATCTACTGGTCTAGGTATTCCTATTAAGAAGATTCCAGAACACATTGATCTATTTATTAAAACCCAATTTATGAATATTTTTAAAGAGGCTTTAAAAGTAGATAATATGTCTCCACAAGAAATGTTGAAAACTCACTATTATTACATTTCATCTACCATGTTCTATTGGATTAAAGAGATGGCAAGAGGGCCAAACAAATCTTTATTAATTCCATATGCTGTAGAATACATTGTACCATTTTTAATTTCATTGATGAAGCATAAAGATATGTGTAAATTAAGTGATATTAAGCCACATGAATTATATGTTGGAATGGCATACATGCCAATTCAAAAAAGATTTATCACCACTGTAGTGAAATCCATATGTAATCCAATTATCATGAATTCATCATACCAAAGACAATTACAATTAGGATTAATTGAACATTTCTTATCATCACAATTATTACAACTAACAGAACAAGATAAAGATATAATCCTTGAATTTGTCGTGGCTAATCTTTTCAACGACCAATTTATCGAAGTGAGAAGCCGGGCAGCTGATGTTCTATCAGATATCATTCATAACCTTGGTGAAAGCCACGATATGAACTCATTGGTGGAAACTTTTGATAAGAATATATCCAAATACACTCCAGAGAAAAGAAAGAAAGTCTCCAAGACAGACATCAAAATACACGGCAGCATCATGGGACTAGGTGCCATCATCTCTGCCTTTCCTTACGTGTTCCCATTACCTAAATGGATACCAAAACAACTGAGTGAAATATCAGCTTGGGCAAGAACCACAGGCATGGCAGGAACAGCTGCAAAGGACATCATCAGTGAATTCAAAAAAGTAAGAGCTGACACATGGCAATTCGACAGAGAGGTCTTTTCCCCAGAACAACTGGAAGACCTCGAAGGTGTTCTATGGAGAAGCTATTACGCTTAGTAGAACTAAATAGTAAAACTTTTATAGTAATTGTATACTTTTAAAATCGGTATTACTTTACGTTCACCCAGCCGGGTAACCTCGCTATTATAGTGGAAAACCACGGGTGAAGCTTGAAATTTGTCAAATTGAGGGAAAGAAGATGTTAATTAGTAGTGAAATGGTAGTTAAAATGGTCAGTTATTGGATTATTAGTTGGTATCAGTGGTCTATAACAAGTGGGTACTATTTGCTATAGTGGGTGATTAGTAGCTGTGGTGTTTTTTTTTTGCGAAAGTTATCGAATTTGTCAAGGATGTCTGGGAGATCTGTTTCTGGTGCTGCTGGAAATGGTAAAAATTATGATACAATCATGAAGATTTTATTGATTGGTGATTCAGGTGTGGGTAAATCATGTTTGTTGGTTCGGTTTGTGGACGATAAGTTTAACCCTTCTTTTATTACTACTATTGGTATTGATTTCAAGATTAAAACTGTTGAAATTAATGGTCAAAAAATTAAATTACAATTATGGGATACTGCAGGTCAAGAAAGATTCCGTACAATTACCACTGCATACTATCGTGGTGCCATGGGTATCATTCTTGTATACGATGTCACTGATGAGAAAACATTTGCTAATATTAGAACATGGTTTAAAACTGTCACTGAACATGCAAATGATGAAGCTCAATTGTTACTAGTCGGTAATAAGAGCGATATGGACACTAGAATCGTGACGTTCGAGCAAGGTGATGATCTATCCAAGGAATTGGGTATCCCCTTCATTGAATCCAGTGCTAAGAATAACGATAACGTCAACGATATTTTTTTCACTTTAGCTAAATTAATTCAAGAAAAAATCGATAACAATAAATTGGCAAACCCAAATAATAGCAAAGATGGTAGTATCAACGTAAACTCAAATGGATCCAGCAACAGTAGCAAGTCAAACTGTTGTTAATCTCATTGTTTACTTTGTATATTGAATAATGAAGTAACTCACCTCATTTTTAAAGTTCTATATAGAATTTTTTGTAATTTTTTGGTATCTAATAAAATATTGTATAAACTCTTTCTCATTATCATTGTAATAATCAATTGACACTACTAATGGACTTCTTTAGAGGTTCATTGGTAGGTTCAATCCACTTAAATTATGGTTTAAAGCACATCGTTACCAGTGATGCTGCTGCGACATCGCTGGGAAACCTTTAAATTTATTTCAATTTTAGGAACTGTGAACCTTTAAAATACTACGTTTCTAGTGGATAACTTGGTTGGTTTGTTGGTTGAAGGAGTTATTGACCATTGGAACTTGTACTTATTGGTGCATTGAAACTAAACTGTTGGACTTAAACCATGTTGTTTGGTATGAAACTGGCTACAGGGATCTTTCCTCCTTGGAAAGATTCATACATGAATTATGATCGATTAAAAGAATTGTTGAAAGAGGATGCTTTGAAGGGGAAGGGTTCTGATGATGGCATTTGGACTGAGAAGGATGAATCTCTTTTTGTTGAAGAGTTGGATAGAGAATTGGAAAAAGTTTACACTTTCCAAAATGAAAAATATACTGCATTGTCTAATAAATTAAATAAATTAGAGGATAAGACTCAAACTCATGAATTGATTAAGAACCTAGATTTGGATAATTTCCAAAGAATACTGGAAGATTCATTGGGTGAGGCTCGGGAATTGGATAATTTTGCAAGATTGAATTTTACAGGTTTTATTAAAATTGTTAAAAAACATGATAAATTACATCCAAAATATCCTTCTGTTAAATCGTTATTGGAAGTTCGTTTAAAAGAATTGCCATTGCATTCAGAGGAATACTCTCCTTTGTTGTATCAAATTTCATTTTTATACAATATTGTTAGAAATAATAATGCTACAGCTTCTGAGTCATTAGTAAAATCTGCAAAATTATCTTCTGTGGCAAATAGTGAAGCTTCAAATACAAATTTTAGAAGCTTAAAATTTTGGGTTCATAGAGATAATTTAATGGAAATTAAAACTAGAATCTTGAGACATTTACCTGTACTAGTTTATGCTGCAGCCCCTAATGAAAATGACGATTTGATCGATCGTTTTGAATCAGATTTATTGGATGATGATGGAGGGATTCCATCTTCAAACTCAAGTAGCAATGAAATTGAAGGTACATTACGTAGTAGATCATATGATCCGGTCATGAGTACTTTATATTTCGATAATGAACATTTTGAACTTTATAATAATAAAGTTATGAAATCAACTTCTGCTCCAACATTAAGGTTGAGATGGATTGGTAAATTAATTGACAATCCTGATTTATTTTTAGAAAAAAGAACTATATTAGAAAATGAATCTGATGGTAATATTGATTTTGAAGAAATTAGAGTTAAATTACAGCAAAAGTACGTTAATGGTTTTATTTTTAAAAGTGATTCAAAATTTAAAGATTTTTCTTTAAATAAATTAAGGGAAAGAAGAGCCATGGAGTCTGAAATAAACGAATTAGAAACAAATTTTGATAATATTCAATCTTTTATCTCCCAAGAAAATTTACAACCTGTGTTGAGGACCGTTTATACTAGAACTGCTTTCCAAATTCCAGGTGATGATCGTGTCAGAATTACTATTGATTCCGATATTTTGTACATTAGAGAAGATAGCTTTGATGAAAATAGACCTATCAGAGATTCTAACAGTTGGCATAGATCTGATATCGATGCTGACGTTGCTAATCCAATGAGATTCTTGAGAACTGGTGAATACAGTAAATTCCCATACTCTGTAATGGAAATTAAAGTGAAAAGTAACCAAACAGCAAACATAACAAGTTCTATAACATCTACAAAGTTACCAAAGAAACACAGTCAATGGATTAATGAATTAACTGATTCTCATTTAGTAAAAGAAGTTCCAAAGTTTTCAAAATATATACAAGGTATTGTCTCATTATTTGGAGATGATGATAAATTAGATGTTTTACCATTCTGGTTACCAGAATTAGAATCTGATATCAGAAAAGATCCAAAAGAAGCATATGAAGAGGAAAAAAAGAGAGAAGAAAAGCAAAAAAAAGTTCAATCCAAGTTAGACGAAATGAGAAAAATGTCAAAATCTTCAAGAGAAACAACGCAATCAGCAGGTCATTTAGAAGAACAAGCTCAACCAGAACCAGATTTAGAAGATCATGAATCATCAGATGAAGAAACAGAAAGATTAGCTGGCAAAAAGATTACAAAGAGAAAGAATATTCAAGGAAAAAAGAAAAATGATTTGACATTTTTACAAATCCTCGCTGGTAGAGATTCTAAATTGAATGGTATTGATTCTGAGGAAGAAGAAATTGAACTACCACCAGGTGTCCAAAAGCCAACAGATTTGATTAAAAATGCCGGCCCAATTAAAGTTGAAGCAAAAGTATGGTTAGCTAATGAGCGTACTTTTAACAGATGGTTAAAAGTAACTACATTATTTAGTGTCTTAACATTTTCCATCTACAACTCTGTGAGAAAAGCGGAATATCCTGTTCTTGCCAATGTCATGGCCTATATTTATTTCTTTTTGACTTTGTTTTGTGGTATCTGGTCATACCTGACTTATGTCAAGAGATTGCATGTCATACGTGAAAGAAGTGGTGAACATTTAGATGCTCCATTAGGTCCAATTCTAGTGGCTACAGTGCTAGCGTTCACTTTGATTATCAATTTTGTTGTAGCCTTCAGAGAAGAAGCTGCGAGACAATTCAATAACCCAGTAGTTATGTCAACTACAAAGACACAATTATCAGAAAACTTGAAACCAATTCAAAATTTCATCTTTGCCATTGTAGGTGCTCAAACAGAATAAAATTCTTAAAAGAATTTTTTTTCAAAAACCTCAACAGTCTGGGTTCATTCGTATAATTATACTTAGTTTCTTACCTCATTTATATCAATTTACTTACATATATATGGATAAAATAATACACATTTTAGTAAATAGTTACTTATTCAGCATACAATTCATAGTGTTAAGTATGATGATATCGCGAAATATTAAAATAAGAGTATGGAAAAGTTTATGATAATTTTAATACATTTAAATGTATCCATTTGATGAGAATATAGTTATATAGCCGTTCAAAGTGTGTACAGTAAGTCTTGTGATGGGACTGTATGGTTTTAAACGTCAAAAACTTGACGATAGAATTCAATCGAACTCATCTGATGAGCTCGATGAGAATATTTCACTCACACCCTTAAGAACCAAGAGAACGGTGAGTTTTGGTTTCATTACGAAGCAAAAACAACAGATATACAATAAAAATGATATTAATAGGAGAGTGCAGTCTATGAGTACTTATTTGGATAATAAACAGTTGATTGACAACGCTAGTCTTGGAACTTTATATCCTACAATTCTGCAAAATATAAAAAGAAGGTTACTTTCAACTGGTAAAATTGTATGGGAAAAGTTTGGATCATACGATGATAATAGTATATTGCATGAAGAGGTGAATGAAAGCACTATTCATATAGATGATGACAACGATGAAGATAAAGAAAATGGTTTAAATTTTCAACCCAATTCGTCTTGGAAAGATTGGAAACCTGCTAATATGCCATCTAGTCAAAATCCTAAGGAAAGAGAACTAATCGCTTCTGATTTAAAACCTTATGGCTCTACATTCATCCTTAGGAAGCGAAATAACTATATTAGTAGTAAGGTAGATGTTCCTACGATTTTAAGAGATCGATCCGATGAAATAACTTATTTAAGAATGATATTTCAAAGTGATGAAGATATTCCAGATGTATTGAAATCAGAGAGAGAAAGACAATTTGAATTGATGAAAAAAGACAAAGTTGAAGATTATGGATTGAGAAAGTCAATTTTTGAACTTACAGAAAGAGTCAAGAGTATTCTAATAGATAACGATAAAAATACGAAGAAAGGTAATGATGATCTTCAAATTCTAAAAGAAAATAAAATTATACCCATTTCTAAAACTAAAATTGCATTTAAGAAAAGTTTGAATTTCAATAGATATTTGGCAAAATCTTCAGAAGAACAAAAATTGTATAATCGTTACTATAATTATGGTGATGAAGATGATGACGTACTAAGAAGAAAGCATATTTATATTGAAGATAAGCAACTAATACCTGAAATTTCAGCTCATTGCATGAAAAAAGTGTTAAATGCATTGGGATCACCAAATAACATCATCTTAAAAACAACTGGAAATATACAAATATCACAAAGAGACTTCCGTACTTTAAAAGAAGGAAGATGGTTAAATGATACTATTATTGAGTTCTATATGAATATAATAGAAAATTGTACTCCAAATATAGTTGCATTTAATTCATTTTTTTATTCAAACGTATCAGAGAGAGGTTATCTAGGAGTTAAAAAATGGATGAAGAGAAAGAAAAAGACAGTAACAGAATTGGATAAAATATTTGTTCCTATTAATTTGAATCAATCTCATTGGGTTTTAGCTGTTATTGACATATCAATGAAGACATTTTCGTACATTGACTCTCTTTCTCATGGTCCTAGTCCTACTAGCTTTAGTATTCTTGAAAACCTTCAAAAATACCTGTATGAAGAGAGTAACAAAACTCTTGGAAATGACTTTGAATATATTTATGTAAACTCCCCCCAACAAAGTAATGGATATGATTGTGGGATATACCTTTGTATCAATGCCTTGTTCATAAGCAAGAACTTACCTTTAAGTTACACCATTGAAGAAGCAAATAAAATGAGACCATATATAGGAAGCTTAATATTGTCTGAGCATTAGAGAGCAATAATTTTTGAAAATATTAACCTTCTATTTAATACATATAGCATAAAAATATTCAATATTCAAAAGATTTAATAAATTGATTTTGGATTTCTTTCAATGTACCTAATGAAAGATTTTCTGTGTTTTCTGTTAATTCAGTGATGATATCCACCAAATTATGAATACGTTTCATTTGATTAATTTTATCATTATTTGCTTTCCTTTCTTCATCATCCATTTCATTTGAGATTGAATTTAGGCGGTCACTTTTCAATAGTTTGCTAATGTTATATGCTACTCTTATAATATTAGGATCAAACAAGTCATTTACAAATTTTAATCCACTATTTTCAATTAAACATGGATTAGATGATACTTGATAAAGCATCTTCATATTTTTATCTGGCATTATGTCAGTTTTCATAGTTAAATGTGTCACACGAGGTTTACGCTTTAAAATGCTGGCAATATCTTGAAAATGAGTGGAAAGAAAAACTGTTGCATTGGTCTTCAACAAATACTCTGTAATTGCCAGAGAAATTGAAAATCCGTCACCAATGCTAGAACCTCTTCCAAGTTCATCAATTATAATTAAAGTTTTCGATGTTAAGTCATCCAAAAAATAAGCCATTTCTTTCATTTCAAAACTAAATGTTGATGAAGTTAACTCCATAGTATCATTACAAACTCGAGCATGTAACTTGGAGTATATTGGAAATAATGCATTTTTAGCAGGTACGAGAGAGCCTATTTGTGACATTATGCAAAGTAAAGCTACTTGTCTTAAATATACAGATTTTCCACTCATGTTACAACCCGTAATAACCTGTAATGAAGAAGTAGAACGTGAACTCGTAATATCATTTGGAACATATGATTTAATGCTTGATTCAAGAATTGGATGTCGTGAATCTTGTAGTAATAATTTATTGGAAAATTTAGGAACACAATAATTTTTCTTATTGGCATTAAAGGCAAAACAACAAAGTAGGTCTAATATTGAAACTGCTTCAGAGATCATAAATAGTACTGAAATATTTTTTACAATATCTGAAAATAATTCCTCTATTACTTTTTCACTAATAATTAAAATTTCAGAGATAACTTCCCTTAATCTTGAATTAAATTTAATAAGATTGAGTGTATTACATTCAATCATATTTGCTTTCTGTATAACATTTAAGAATATATCAGGAAGACTAGTGGATGTAGAAATATCTTTCTTTTTAATTTTTATAAAAAAACCACGAGTTCCCTGATAACTGTAATCTAAAGGTAATTCATATTCAGTTGAAAGCTCATTAATATCATCAATTATTTCAGTTATTATATTTTTATAAATTTGTCTTGATATATCAAGTAATCCATTAGCACCACTTTTAACAGCGTAAGATCTTTGGTTTTCTAATTCTAAACTAGATTTTGCCCAAGTACAATCATTATTGATATATTTATTTATGTCGTTTTCAATCTGTAATATTGTAGGGTTATTAAATATCTGAGTGATTTCTTTAAGTAATTTACTATTTAAATTAGCCTCACCCAACACTTTACTGATTACTTTACTTTTTGCAATAGAATCCTTTAATGTAATAATATAATTGATTTTTTGTTCAGGTTTGATAGCAGTATGGTTTACAGATAATAATTTTGAAAAAATAGTTTCTAAATCCTGGAATGATTTCATTTCAGTTCTTAAATTTTCCAACAAATCTTCTTCAGATTGCAATTCAGTTACAGAAATTAATCTTAATTCAATATTAGTTTTGTCTGTTAACGGTTGAAGAATATTATTCCTTAACACTCGTTTACCCATTTTTGTACAAGTTGTATCTAAAAATTTGAAAAAACTTAAACCATTTTTATCAAACTTATTTTCTACTAATTCCAAGCCAGTTATTGTTCTATTATCAATTAACATTGTATTTTCTGTTCCTTCATACTTAATTCTAAACTTATCAAATTTATGATATGTCTGATTTGATGATTTAGAATAAATATCTTCAGTGTATTTAATAGATGCAGAAGTGGCAGAAAGTGCAAAAGTTTTTTCAATAATTTCATCAATCTTATTCTGAGCTTTATAACTACCATCAATTGAGTATTTAGATAAAATTAATAAACCTTCTTGATTATTGAAAAATCTAATTGGAGCATCGCATATTTTCACTTGTTCAGAGATATTAAATTTTATTATTGTAGCTAATTTCGAAACACTAGGAGATAAAGAAGAACTTGGTAATAAAATATCGGTTGGTTGGTAAAGTTGTATCTTATGAACAGTCCTAATGTATATCTGAGAATCCATAAAATCCGAAAGTATCATTTCTCCCGTATTGTAATTAATGATACAAGTTCCCACTCTTGTTCCTATATCTTTTGCCACTTCAAAAATAGTGAAAAGAACCCTATCATTGGAGGAATAATTCCTTGTCACGGCAGTATTACCTGTTTGATTACTCTTGCTCTTACTATACGTCGAATTTTTCTGCTTCCCAGTGGATTGAAGTTTAGATCTAGTATTTCTAAATGATTTCTTGAGCAACGAGTTCTTCCCCTTAAAAGACCCACCAACACCAGTACCTTCCCTTACATTAACATCTCTATCATTCAAAGCAGTCCTTTGTTGCCTACTCAGTGTAGCAGTTCCACCACTACAACCTTCCTTTGAAGTGTTTCCAGTTGATAATCCACTATTAGCCGCCGAACTAGAATCATTAAAATATCTAGCATTAATAAAACTAGAAATATTGGAATCGGACATATTTAACTAATATCACCCTCAACAGACCCTTATATGACCTTGTTTGACTGACTGTCACAACTAAATCATCCAAAAAGTGGCAAATGTTGTATAAATAAAGTGTTAATTACAATATTTAAAATCAAAAATATTAATTTCCCTTACTACAAAGCTTCAAAAAAAACGACCTCGGAGAGGATTGAACTCTCGATCTTGCGATTAACAGTCGCACGCCTTAACCAGCTTGGCCACGAAGTCTAATAATTTACTGAACTTTGAAAATAATGTGATCACTACCAATTAATAAACAAAAAATTTATGTTGAATTTATAACTTCTGACACTATTAATATGAAATGTGGATACTAGACAAGATATAGGTGTTGTTGAATTATTAACATTTAAATGTATCTTTGAAGTTAACTTTTTGCTTGTCTCAACTTTCTTTGAAAGATTTCTTTTGCTCCACTAGATATTAAAAACATTGAGAGTTTGGGAAAGAGAAGTGTAAGAAAACAGAGGGAAGAAAGATATAAGTATATAATATTAATGGAAATACGTTTGTACTGTTTTAATGTGATTTGATGGGTATTCCAAGCAAGTGTCACATTTTAAATGGCTTTAGTAAATATCACATCGTGTATTGTGATAAGACAAGATATCTGAATTTTTCAATGAGAATGAAAGTATAAAGAAAGTTTTAATGGTATTAGGTGGTGAAATCAAGTTAATTGTTGATTTATCTTGGGTATTTTGCTGTACAAGTATACACTGTAGTGTGACCATTGGGATCTATTTATTTGGTAGGAGTGATGAAGCAAAGAATCAGTGCTTTAGATTTGCAATTGCTGGCTACAGAGCTAAGACAAGAATTAGAAGGTCACAGATTAACTAATGTGTATAATATTGCCGAATCAAATAGACAGTTTTTATTGAAATTAAATAAAACAGATTCTAAATTCAGTGTTATCATTGATTGTGGGTTGAAGATTCATACTAGTGATTTTAATAGACCAATTCCTCCCGCTCCATCTGGATTCGTTGTTAAATTAAGAAAGCATTTAAAATCTAAAAGACTAACTGCATTGAGACAAGTTCCTGGTGATAGAATCTTAGTATTACAATTTGCTGATGGTCTTTATTATTTAGTTTTGGAATTCTTCAGTGCAGGTAACGTTATTTTATTGGATGAAGATAGAAAGATTTTATCTTTACAAAGAATTGTACATGAACATGAAAATAAAGTTGGTGAAATATATGATATGTTTGATGAATCCATTTTTAAATCTGTTGATGATTCTCCAAAGGTTCAATGTAAAGATTATTCTCATGAACTGATTAAAAATTGGTTAGATGAAGTTCAATCTAAATTTAATCTAGAATCTTCAGTCTTATTAGAAAATAAATCAATGAATAAAAAAAAAATATCTGTTATGTCCATTCATAAATTATTATTGAGTAAAGAACCACACTTATCATCAGATTTACTTTCTAAGAATTTTAAATTGCATAATATTAATCCATCTTCTTCCAGTTTAGAATATTTAGATAGAATTGATGATATTTCTAAATTATTAAAAGATACTGAAACTGAATATAATGAATTACTAAGCAAAAAGGAAAGAAATGGGTTTATTTTAGCTAAGAAAAATGTGAATTACAATCCAGAGAAAGATACAGCTGATATTGAATACATTTATGAAAATTTCCATCCTTTTAAACCATTTATAGATCCAAAAGATATTGATAATTCCAAAATTATTGAAATTGAAGGTAATTATAATAAAACATTAGATGCCTTTTTTTCCACAATTGAATCATCAAAATATGCTTTACGTATTCAAAATCAAGAACAAATGGCTAAAAAGAAATTAGAGGATGCACGTTCAGAAAATGATAAAAAAATCCAAGCTCTTATAAATGCCCAATCATCTAATGAACAGAAAGGGCATGTCATTATTGCTAATGCAGAAACTGTTGAAGAAGTTAAACTTGCAGTTCAAGGTCTTATTGACCAACAGATGGATTGGAATACCATTGAAACTTTAATTGAAAGTGAACAAAAGAAAGGTAATAAAATTGCACAAATGATTATATTACCATTAAATTTAAAAGATAATAAAATTAATGTTTTTTTACCAACAAATAATGAAACCTCCGAATCTGAAAGTTCAGACGATAGTGATTCTGATTCTAGCGGTTCTAGTGATGACTCTAGTGATGACTCTGATAGCGATTCTGATGATGAAACAAAAAAAGTTAAGAAAGCTTCAAAAATTAAAGAAAGAAAAGCCAAAATATCTCAAAAAAATAAAGGCTTAAAGGTTTCGATTGATTTAGGATTAACTGCATATGCAAATGCCTCTCAATATTTTAATATTAAGAAGACAAGCGCTGAAAAACAGAAGAAGGTTGAAAAGAATGTTGAAAAAGCTATGAAAAATATTGAAGAAAGAATTGACCAACAATTGAAGAAGAAGCTAAAAGAATCACATGAAGTTTTGAAAAAGATTAGAAAACCATATTTTTTTGAAAGACACAATTGGTTTATTTCAAGTGAAGGTTTCTTAATTTTGATGGGTAAAAGTCCAATAGAAACTGATCAAATATTTAGTAAATATATTGAAGATGCTGATCTTTTCATGACAAATAATTTTGGTACTCAAGTATGGATCAAAAATCCTGATAAAACAGAGATTCCACCAAATACATTAATGCAAGCTGGTGTTCTTTGTATGTCAGCTAGTGAAGCATGGTCTAAAAAAATTGCATCATCCCCATGGTGGTGTTTTGCTAAAAACGTTAGTAAATTTGAACCTGATCAAAAGAATATTTTACCTCCAGGTGTTTTCCGTATGAAGGATGAAAAGTTAAGAAATTATTTACCTCCTGCCCAATTAGTAATGGGTTTTGGTTTCTTATGGAAAGTGAAAACTGAAGGATATGAATCAGAAATAGAAAGTGAAAATGAAGATGATGGCAAGGAGGAAAATAATAATGAAACTGAGGTTAAAAACCTTGAAAGCAAACCTTCTGAGACTGTCATTGAAGAAAGTGATATTTCTAACGCCAAAGCTCCAGAGGAGGAAGAAGAGGAATATGATGATTTTTCTAATATGTCTGAAATTGCCAATGAAATATTAGATTTTAAGAGCAATCAGTCAGTACCAAAAGATTATCTTGAATTTGATGCTACAGCTACAGTTATGTCAGTTGTTGAAAACATGAATAAAAATGTTCGTGGTAAAAAGGGTAAATTAAAGAAAATGCAAAAGAAATATGCTGATCAAGATGAAAATGAACGTTTAATTAGACTAGAAGCCTTAGGTACTTTAAAAGGTATTGAAAAAAAGCAATTACAAGAAAAGGAAGATTTAATTAGATTAGAACAAAGAGAATTAAAAAAAAATAGACGTGATAGACAAAAGCAATTACAAGCATTAAATTTTAGTAAAAATGAAAAAGTTAAAGTTAACTATAAGAAATTTTTAACAGAATTAAAACCAACTGTTGATAAGGATGATGAAATCATTGATATTATTCCAGTATTTGCACCATGGCCAGCTTTATTGAAATATAAATATAAAGTTAAGATTCAACCAGGTACAGCTAAGAAGACAAAGACTATGAATGAAATATTACATCATTTCATTAATAGAGATGTTGATGATACATACACTGACAAAGAAATGGATTGGTCAAAGGAACATGAAGTCATTAAAACTTTAAAGAGCCAAGATTTAGTTTTAGCATTATGTGTTGATAAATTAAAAATTACTCTTCCTGGTCAAAACAGTAATAAAAATGATAGTAAAAATAAATCCAAATCTAAATCCAAACCAAAAGCTAAATCCAAGAAGAAATAGATATACATATATAATTGCAATTGAATAATATTTTTTTAAAGCTTAAAATACATGTGTATATATAATTTTTTTTTAGAAACAATAGAAAATATATAAATCAACTAACCTTCAATTTATAAACCTTGTTGTAGTCTTTCTTGCAACTTACTCTTAGCAAAACCCCATGCACTCAACAAACCCTTATCCAAGTCCAAATGCATTTGTTGTTCATTAGATGGAAGTTTAGTAACTCTTGAAGCAATTGTAGCTGGATCAGTTTCTAAAATTATACCATTATCAATTGTTTCATCAATAGCTAATAAAACCATATCATAATGTTCTTGAATGTTTTTCTTATCTATACCAGAATCCAAAATCAAATCTAAAGAATCTTTGAAAGCATTGAATGCTTGTAATAAGACAATTTCATTTTCATCTAACGAACCAATTAAACATAATACAACGTCCATATAGTCCTTATATAAAACCAAATGATCTTCAAAAATCAACAGCTCAGCATCTTGCTTGTGAACTTTCTCAAATAGCCTTTTTTCAAACTCTTTCTCCTTCTTAACACTGTTAAATAATGATTGATCTACTGAATGTGGTGGTTGATAATATTTGGAATAAACTCTATCCCCTTGACCGTCCAGTATCAAGACGGCTTGTACTGCATATAATGACAAAGTAGGCATTTTCAAAACGTCTCCTTAACCTGATCAATCCTAGACACAAATTAATTGCCCTTCCAATACAATGTTGTCCACTTTCAACTCAATTAAAGATATCTTTAAACACCTTTATAACTTATTCAAAGTTTCATTTTTGGAAATTTGACAACGTACATTTTTCCAAATTTTTCAATATTTTTTTCTAATAGCTCAGAAACCCCCGTAGGGGAGAGCAATAACATGCATAATTTTGGCAAAAATTGAAATAATTTTCCAAGAAAGCTATAAGAAAGCACCAAATAATGGTCAGTTGGAAGTGGTTTAGGATGGTTTATATTGGTATTGAAGGGGGCAATTGAGGGTAGCAGATGACTTCTAATCGTGAGTTTTACTTTGGGCTGCTGCGTGTGTCTATTTTGCAGCTTTTGAAAGCACAAGGTTTTGATAAATCAAAACCTAGTACTGTTAACACAGTTACTGATCTTTATATCAAGTTTCTAGAGTTGTTGACTGGTGAAGTTAGTAAATTGGCTAGGGCTAGACAGGATGTGGATGATACGATTGCCTTGCAGGATATCACTTTGGCTTTGCAAAATTTGGGATTAGTCAAACCTGTGGAAGTTTTGGATATTTATGATGAGAATCCAGAATTATCAAGTGATTTAGGTTTACAAAATTTTAAAGATTGGTGTATAAATAATACTCAAAGACAAGATGAGTATTTAGTCTCCTTACCGACTACTGATTTGTTGGAAATGGAAGGTAAAAATCCTAAACAACCATTGTCATTAATTCCTGAATATATCAATCATATACAGCATAAACAAGATGATGATAAAAAAAATGATGATGAAAATATTTTATTAGAGGAATTAGTTAATGATGGTGATTTTGATAATTGGATTAAATTTGTTATGGCCAAACAGAGAATTAATTTAGCTAAAAAAATTTCAAAAAAACAACCACAATCAATTGATTCATTACCATCTATACCAGGTTTAAAATATTCATCATTAGAGCCAATGGCTTTGCAAAATACAACAAATAATGATCTAATACCAAGTTCAATGATTAATGAAGATTTAGAAGATATACCAGATTATTTAAAAAATGAGCCTGAATTACTACGAAAATTACCAATTATGATGACAGATAATAAATTAGATAATATTGTATTGTCTTTTGAAAATGATAATGATAATTTAGATAATGAGAATCATTCAGATCTTGAAAATTCAAATATTAATCATGATATGATGAACGATAATGGTAGCAATACTGTATTCAATGATATACAAGAAGAAACGGTAGGAAGTTTTTCATTAGATGCTAATTTAAATACACAATTTGCAGAAATGGAAGATATGGATAATACATTCCAAAGAAGAGATTCCATAGATTTCAATGATGGCCAAAGGTTTAACCAATTTTAGTTCAATATATATCACTACATAAACACATAAATTTGCATTGTATAAATTTTCATTACTAATATACATATATGACAATGATCTATTTAATAGAATTAAATATTTACTTGGGTTAATGCATTTAAAACTTTCTGTTAGATTTAAATTTTTTATTATTTCTCTTAAAGCCACCTTTACCGATCTTATTTCTAGAATCAAGCTTCTTAACTGGTAACTTATCGTCATCTTCATCGTTGTCATCACCAGCTCTAGAACCCTTCTTGAACTTTAATTTGTTATTTTGACCTCTTACTGGGCCATGTTTGACAGCTTCAAGGTATGCATTAATACCACTGGTAACAGATTTCAATGGATCTTCTTCATTAATATCCTTAGATTCTTGACCTTTAACAACTAATTTACCATCAGCATCAAAACTAAAGGCATCATCTTCTCTCATCTTTCTACGATCTTGCTTCTTAGCATTTCTTACCTTGGTACTTGAAATACTAGCCAAGGATTTGGAATCCAACAAATCTAATGGGTTGGCACCAGATTCGTGAATGAATTGCTTAGCGTTCTTATTCTTACCTCTACCAGACTCACGTTCATCATCATTATCATCTTCATTATCAGATGAATCGTAGACAGCTTCTTCGAAAGCAGACAAGAATCTTGAACCTTTACCAGTTGAAGCGGTAGCAGCGGCAGTTTTATCCTTTTCCTCATCTTCTTCAGTTTTCTTGCTTCTGTTACGAGTCTTTCTGATATTTGATAATAATCTTCTGTCTTCTTCTGGGAAATGTTGGGCAAGGAAATCGTAACCAAATCTTCTAATTAATCTTTCAATGATATTCTTAACCTTAGATTTAAAATGACCAGCATGTTGATTAGACCAACGTAACAACTTTGGTAACAAACCAGGAACCTTTGGACGCATCATTTCAACTGGTAAACCTAAGATACATACCTTAGTGAAACCAATTACACTCTTAACAATTTCTCTTGAATTTGAAGTTAAGTACAATTCGATAGTATCATAGATTTCTAATAAAACTTCAGTTTCTAATTCTTCCTTGAATTCAAAGATTAAACAAGCATAAGCAGTAACAGTAGCACTGACCATATGTTGAGATTCACCGATCAAACCAGCAGCAATGATTTTGAAAAATTCAGAGACAGAAGATGGTTGATCTGGACTTTCTGGGTCATAACCTGGAATTTGAGAAAGGGAGATTATACCATTTGGTCCATTCATCTTCTTACCCATGATAATCAAAGTTTCAAAGGAATTTTCCCTTGATTGTTCATTGACGTCTTTTGTTGACAAAATAACTTCAGCAACAACTCTGACAATAAAATCTAATTTGTTTGAAGGTAAAATTTCAACCAAAGCTCTAATAGCAGCTAATCTAGCTGGTTTAGCAGAAGTTTGGACAGTTTCAGCATTAGATAACATCATTTGGGAAATGTCAGAAACATAAGTGGATAAAGCTTCTGAACCAGATTCTAATTCAGATAACCTGGTAATAATTCTGTAAGCTCTCTTTTGAGTTAGGGCATCTGGAGAACTAACAGTAGAACCAAAGATACTGAATAAGGCTGGATATGATGTAGCTGGAATGTATTTAGCCATACAAACTACTAAATCTAACAAAGTAGCACTTAATTGTGGCTTACCCTTTTCAATCTTTTGGGATTCCTCTTTCATAGCATTATTTAATAAACCACAGACATTGTTGAAAGTCTTTTCCAAATCATTTTCAGAAGTAATTTTCAAAAATGCTTCAATAGTTTCCAAAATGTAACCTCTCAAATTTGGAGCAGTTTGAGTATAAATGTTGAATAAAACAGATAAAATGTTTACAGCCTTAGTAGCTAAGTATTCCATATTTTCCTTTGCTTTAGAAGTTGGGAAATGTTGTTGAGCTAAAAGATCATCATCTGAGCTACCTTCAGCATAAATAGCATTACTTTCAACCAATACTCTAAAAGAATGACAAATTGTAGTTCTTAGTTCAACATTACTATATAATAATGATGATAAATGAGAGGCAAATTCATCATTAAAGGATTCCTTTAAATCAGTTGGTAAGTCACAGAAATGAGGTAAAGTAGACCAAATTTGATCAACAACAGTTTGATAAATTTTTAATTGAATAGATTCACTTGGTAATCTTTCGTATTTAGATTCGAAAGCTGTAATTAAAGGAGCTAATTCGGTAATGAAAGTAGATAATTTAGTGTTCTTAGTGTTATCTCTTAAAATTGGTAATAACCAAGCTCTACCTGGTTGGCTATCAGTGGGGTTATCTAAGTTTAATGGCAAATAAGATAATACAACATCTGGGCCCATACCTGCAATAGCAGCACCGATAACATGTTCAGCTTCATTTCTGAATTCCATATAACTAGCTTCATTGATTCTCCATTGATCTACGATTAATAATGGTTTAATAAACATGGAGTTGGCTCTGTATCTTAATTTCTTAAAAGCAGCTAATAAAACATTTAAAATTTCCTTAGCACAATGGTTGTATCTAACTGATAAGAATTCAACGATCATATCAGAAATTTGAGTTAGAATATCAGTAACTATATCATAAGTTTTTTGGTCAACAGCAGGTTGTTCTAATAACATATCATCTCTTATGGCATTAGTTATGATAGCAATTAAACCTTGAGAGGCACTGAATGAAATTGCTGGAGCTTCACTAGCCAAATAAACTGACATTAACTTAATAACATCTGGAATTTTTACTAAGCACTTCAATGGTTGATAAGCAGCATAAGATGTAATACCTTTAACAACAACGGCAATCCAAGCGCCAGCTAAATGAGTATCTTTATTTGATGGTTTCAAAGATGAAATAATATCCAAAAGGTTTAAATATTTATTTTCAGCTAAACCTGAAGAAGCATTAGCTTCAGCCAATGAGTTAAATAAACTTTCAAAACATTCAAATGCAGCAGAAACTAAATATTGGTCAGAACTTTTAGTAACTTCTAATAAGAAATCACAAAGTGGTTCGATCTGAGAGCCTGGCCATTGATTAGTTGAAACAACTCTACTGATGAATCTTAAGTTATGAATAACTTTATTAGTTAATTCATCAGAACCTTGAGCCTTTAATTTCTTTTTTGAAATAGAAGTTAGTTCATTTAATGCATTTGATAAAGACTTTAAACAATGAGAAGCCACGGCTGTAGCACCAACATGTTCAGCGGTTGGAGCAGCTGGTGGATTAGATAAAATGGTAACAATAGATTCGACAGCTCTCTTTCTAACTTTTGGTCTTGGATCTAAAGATAATTCTAATAAACCTTGTAAACCTCTTCTTGGTGTAACAGCTAAATCATGAGTATTATTCCAAGCTTGAGCATCTTGTGCAACTAATAAAGATTCTAAACAACCTAAGGCAGATTTGATTAAAGGAGCATTAGCATTAGCATCAGTAATACAAGGAGCTACTTTAGTTAAAATTTCTGGGAATTTAGATCTTAACAATGATTTTGGAGCGTATTGGAAAATTAAATCCATTAAATAAACAGCTGAAGTGGTCAATTGTAAATCTCTAATTTGTTGAGTCTCTGGATCAATACCTTGGTCTAGTAATGACATAAATGCAATCATATAGTTAATAATATTTTTAGCTGTATCATTACTACTCAAATTTTCCATGTTTTCTTCAACAGCAGATAAAATGATAGCAATGTGCTTTTGGTTATCTAATTTAGAAGCAATCTGCACTCTAATCTTGGATAATTTATCCTCTAGCTCAAGGAAATGAGCAACTTGATCAGTATCCATTTTGTCTTATAAATAATTCGATCTTAATGAACTTAATTTACAAAAGGCAAATGAAAAAATGAAAACTTGATACACTTTATTGAAACTTACACAAGTTAATATAATAAGATACTCCTAATCCTCAGTAAATGACAATAATAATTAACTTATACCATTACAATTGTGATAGTAATAGCATTACAATTGAGATGAGATGAGATGAGCTTAAAATTTTTCAAAAAAAGAAATTCCGGTGAAATATCTGACCTCGTTGAAAATGATTATCAACAACTGTAATTTTTCAAAAATTGAAAAATTTGAAAAATTTAAAGGATTTTAGTTAGAAATTGGTAAAATTATTGAACAAAATGGTTTAAATGAGCTCAATATCTTAGGTATCTGAGCTATTTGAGTACGCTAATTGGTGTTTTAATTGGGGTAGTTTTCCTTTTTGAAATTTTTGCAGGAGAAAACTGGGTTTTACTTATAAAAATAGGTCAGTTTTGATAAAAAATGACATCTGGATTAGTTAGAATCAGACTTGCTAGATTTGGTAGAACAAATACTCCAATTTACAATATAGTAGTAACCAATTCCCATAAGGCTAGAGATGGTAAGCCAATTGAAGTTCTTGGTGTCTACAATCCTATTCCAAAGAGAATTGTCACCAAGGAGAAAGATAATAGTAACACTATGGTGAAACAAATAAAAGAAATTAAGTTAGATTTTGATCGTACTAAATATTGGATTGGTGTAGGAGCACAACCAACAGAAACTGTTACTAAACTGTTAAAGAAATGTGGTATATTAAGTGAGGAATGGGGGAAAGTATATACATCCTCAAGAAAAGTTGTGGTACCCAGAAGAGAAGTGCTAGAGTAAATTAATAAATTTTTTTTACTCATTTGATATCTTTAACACTTGTAAATATGCAAAGATAAATATATATTGTATATAATATAAAAAAATAATTTTATCATTATTATTGTTGTTGTTATTATTGCTAGGTAGATTTTTTACAATGATATAAAAATAATTATTTAAATATCTATTTGGATGCATATTTTGATTATTGATAAATAATGTAATCAATACATTTATTTTCTATCTTTTTCTTTATGATGATACAATATATTATTTGAAGCAGTACGAGATAATGTTGGTTGATTTAAAAAAGCTTGTGATGAATTACTTCTTGTTCTGTTTAATTGAATTGTTGGATTTAAAATACCTGTTGGAGTAGTGACCATACCACGAGATGGTAATGGAGAATAACTACCATTTAAAAGTAAATCTTGAGTATTAATGGATGGTTTTGAAAAATAATCTAATGCAGGTTGTAATCCAGCAGATAAAGGATTACCCATTGGATTATTATTTGTATTATTTTGAATTTGTAAATTTAATAATTCATTAAAATTATGTGGTAATGGTAAAGAAGTAATTGAACTTGATCTTGATATCGTATATTCATTCTTAATTTCTTGTTGTAATCTAAATCTTATTAAAGTTAATAACCAATTATTTTTATCAACACCAATTTCAATATTTCTTTTTGTTGATTCATCAATTGATAATTTTGCCACTTTATTTAATATACCAGAAGGAGGATTTGAAATATCAAAAGGTGTTAATGAAGGATCAGAAGTTACCATTTGATAAATTTCTAAAATTAAATTAACAAATTGTTTGGTAAATAAATTTGCATTAGTAATAATAAAATTTTGTTGCTGTTGTTTAGAAGTACCATTCATATTTGGTAAATCAGAAACAGAACTAGCTAATGAAATATTACTCGTTTGATTTTGTGAATTCATATACATATTAGATAGCCCTTTCATACCATTACCACCACTCATATTATCAACAGGAGTTTGTAACCCATTTGAAGATTTCAATTGCTGAAATGAAATATTTGGAGGCTTAACAAATTGTAAAGGAGTACCAATATTATTATCAATACCCATATGTAAATCCAAATCTGCATCCATATCCGTATCCATGTCCATATCCATATTCATATTATTCATACAATTCCTATTATTAGCATCATTAAAATCAAATTGTGTATTTAATTTCAATTCTCTTTGAGGTTGTACAGGAATAGGAGCTTGCATCTTATTATTAATCTCAGTTGGTGAAATACTATTATCTTCTTGTATTTTCTTCTTACCCATTCCTGAGAAATGAGTACCATTAAATTTATTTTGAAATCTTTCTAACAACATATTTTGCAGATATGTACGTATATAAATAACAATATATATATATATTTAATTACTCTTTAAAATTATTAATACAAATTCTTTATCCCAGTATTTCTATCCCAGATACACAGGAACATATGATTCAAATATCAATTAATATATAAAATTGAGTTATTAAACTCAACTATATAGTGTAATTTTTCAAATTAATTGCATATTATATGCAGGAAAATGAAAAATTTCCAGAATTTTATTAACTTTACGTGACGCGTTACCCAGAAACACCCGTAGAACTCATGCATAAAAAATATACATCAATTGATGATTACCCACTCACAACACTACTTGGTATGCTACACTACCCAGTGATCCTCAATTGTGCTCAATTATTAGTGATTTCGAGCAACTGTTCAATTTTCTTTAAAATTAATGTTACCGTGGCAAGTTTTGTTGAGGTTGGAATAGTCTAACGAGCACTCCTGATCGACAAGATTCAGACTACCAGCAAACAAGATTCATCCAGTTCCAATTATAAGAAACCTTCCGATATGAGGAGGTTCTCACGGCTAAGAGACCCCCTCATTCTACTTTCCTCCACTGTATGTGAATTAAACTTTCTACAAGGGATGGATTATTATATTATATTATATTATATTATATTATATTATATTATATTATATTATATTATTGTTTATAGTAGTAATTAAAGTTTTAATAGTGTCCATCTGGGGGTAACCCTGGGCGCCCCTTGTCGTTTAAGCTGCAATTTAGGGTTTAGTGTTAGGGGGCTTGCCTTGATCGGCCTTTTTATTACGGTAGTTAACCCTGTTGAACCCTAATGCACTGAAATTTTTCAAGAATGTTAGGGTTGGATGAAGTCATGTTAAAAATTAAATCACCGTTTTAGGAAATTTAATGGCATTGCTATAGTAATACTAATATTATTATATATATATATATAGATATATATAGATATATATATTAAGTGGAAAGTAAATTAATAATTAAGGATTAAAACTATTCTTGTTCTTCTAATTCCTGTTGTTCATCACGTTCTTCTTGTTCGTAAACGTTATCAATAGTTTGATGCATTGATAATGATGGTTTAATTGCTGCAGTGTCAAAAGTCCACATTTCTAATGAATGTTCAACATCACTAATAATTTGTCTAGAGATTTCATATCCATCATATGTAGTTTTTGTATCTCCCGGTATCATTAAATCATCATTTAATAATTGTAATAATGCTTTACCATATTTAGCAATTATTGCGAATTTTTCCATAGTTTCACGAATTGAATCAAATTCATAATTAAATGCTAATTTAAATTTTTCTCTAGTAACATTAGATAATTGTGCTTCTGCTACTAATGATTCAGCTTCTGCACGAATTAATTCTTGTTCTAATACAACAATTTTAGGTGATTGAGGATCTTTATATTTAAGAGAAGCAATTTCATCTGTAATTTTCAATTTACGATCTCTGGTAGGTTGTACAGATCCTTCAATATTACGAATGGATTTTAATGTAATACGGTATTGATCATGTTTATCAATAAACTGATCTTGCAATTCTCCCATCTCATAAATCAAGACACCGATTTTATCACTAACATCACTGATATCATCTTCTTGTTCATACCCCCAATTAGATAATTGTTTAGCTGATATTTTACGTTCATTAGCAATGATTTCTAACCCTCTCAATATATTTTTTTCTGTCTTTATATATTGAGATAACTTCCTACTCAATTCTGGTCTAAAACTACCTGCTGTATTCTTACGAATCGTAGAACCAATTGACGACTTACCAAAATATAAAGATTTTGTAGTGGATGGAGGGGGTCTGGGAGTAACTAATTCGCTGGCAGTTGGGACCCTTTCATCTCTTAAGGAATATGTTTTGTGCATATCGTTGTTCAGTTATGTTTTTTGCAATACTAATGTTATGTTTTATAGAATATTTTGATAAAATAAATATATAAATTCCAGATAACAGAAAATATTTTAAAATAATTGATTCAAATATTTTATTGTATTATATACTAATTATTTATCCTTTTATTATACACTGTCATCGATTAATTGTGTCTGCTAATTAAAGCTTTTTTTGCTTTTCACAAAGCTTTTCTTAAGGTTGGAAAAAAAATGAGATGAACCTCTAAAAATTTGAATCATTTATGTTTAAGGGACACTTATTACATAGTTAATTAGCATTTATTAGTGATTGGATCATACCACTTGGTATCATTTACTTATATTGAGGTAAGTATCCTTTTAAAATGGAAAAATTTGATAGACAATTAAGGTTATGGGGTGCTAATGGTCAAAATTATTTAGAAAAAAGTCATATTTGTATTATTGGTGAAAATACATCATTATTGCAAGAAATATTAAAAAACTTAGTGCTAACTGGGATATTAAACATTACATGGATTAAAAAATCAAAATCAATAAGATCAATTAGAAAAAATGATATTTTTTTCGAAAATTCATTAGAAGAATTAGAATCTTTAAATCCAAATAATGTTAAGATTAATATTTTTGAGTTGAATGAGAACTATGATGATTATAAATGGGATCAATTTGATTTACTTGTATTAGTTAATAATGATGATAAAAAATTATTGAATTATTTTGATGAATTAGAAAATGTGAATGTACCACCAATAGTGCAATCATTTTGTGTTGGTTTATATGGTTACATTCATTCAACAATTTATCAACCTCATTTTATATTACAAACTCACCCAGATTATAAAAAATTTGATTTAAGATTAGATAAAAGTTGGAAAGAGTTAAATGAATTCATGAATTCTCTCAATATAGATGAAATGGACGATATTTCACTATCTGAATTACCTTTCATAATAATATTATTTAAATGTATGAATGCTAAAAATGATACACTAATAAATAATAACTCCCTTTTGAAAAAGAGTTTAAAAGAATATTATATTTCAAAAAATCCTAACTCAATTAATGATATCAACTACTCAGAAGCTGAAAGATACTCTCATTTAGCATACATCGATAATGCATTAGAAAAAAACTGCATTAACCTTATAGAATATTCAGAAGATATTAACAAATGTTCACTCAATTGGAAAGATAAATTTAATGAAGATGTTTGTAATCTTCTGGTTTCTTTAAAAGAATATTTATTAGAGCATGATATACCTTTACAAGGTGAAATTCCAGATATGGAATCAAAAACTGAAACTTACATGAAGTTAAAAGATATTTATTATAATAAAGCAAAACAGGATTGTAAAACTTTCAATGATATTCTTCTTGATAATAAAATAAGCATTTCTAAAGATTTTATTGAATTATTCTGCAAAAATTTGAGATATATTACCTACATTAAACCATCTACAAAAACACTTCATTATATTTTTGACAGTTCTTCATTAATTTTGCGAGATTTGTTAGAAATTCAATATGGTTCTGAATCTAAAGTACAAATGGAAGATGATGTTAAATTAGCTATGTCGATAAATTCCTATCCAACATCTACGATAATAGGGGGGATTGTAGCCCAAGAGGCTATTAAACTAATTACTCACCAATATATCCCAATAGATAATACGTTGGTATATGATGGTTTAAAAAATAGTATGGATACTTTCAGAATCTAATTTATTTTTTACTTCCATTGTGAAAATAAAATTCATTATTTAACTATTATATAATTCTTTTATAGATCATTAAAATTACCTTGCATACCACTAGATGAACTCTTGTGCTTTTTATTTTGTAAAACAACATCTTTCCAATCTTGTGTTACTTCACTATCACTTTCATCAGAATCTTCATTAGCAAGTTGAGCTTCAATAGCCTTCCTTTTTAGTGCCATT
>JANIWO010000064.1:0-30967 GCA_030555675.1 Vanderwaltozyma tropicalis
TTTTGAAAATGTTAAAGAAAAATGGTTCCCAGAAGTACATCATCATTGTCCAGGTGTTCCATGTTTAATCGTTGGTACACAAGTCGATTTAAGAGATGATAAAGTAATCATCGAAAAATTAAAAAGACAAAGATTACGTCCAATTACTTTAGAACAAGGTGATAGATTAGCTAGAGATTTAAGAGCTGTCAAGTACGTCGAATGTTCAGCTTTAACTCAACGTGGTTTAAAGAACGTTTTTGATGAAGCCATTGTTGCTGCTTTGGAACCACCAGTTATCAAGAAGAGCAAGAAATGTACTATTTTATAAGGAAACACAGACACTTTTGAACAATATAATATTCCTTGCAAAAATTGCAAATTAAATACAAGTAAAACGAAAAAAAAAGCAAATAACAATTTATATACCTATATATACATAAGAACACGTATAGAATCGTAACTACCGCTTCTTCACAGCCAACCTACCAAGATCTGAACCTTGATTCCAATTAATTTGTATATCTATATTAGAAAACTATATTTGTTAATGTTACTTTTAGACTACTTCTTGATTCAACTTTGACAGCATTGATCAGTTTTTTTTTCACCGCTTTATTTTATTATGGCGATGATGGATGGCAATAAAATTTAGAAAAATATTGGAAAATTGAAAAATTATTCATGAAAAGGTATTTGAAAAGCATATTATAAACAATTATTATAGTTATTTACAATATATATATCGAAGAAGACAGGACCGTACCGGATTGTTAAAGAATGGCTCAAGTGTTTAATAATTCTCGTTCAGACACCCTTTTCTTGGGTGGTGAAAAGGTTAGTGGTGAAGATATCCGTAATCAAAATGTTTTAGCTGCTTTAGCTGTGGCAAATGTTGTTAAATCATCATTGGGTCCAGTTGGGTTAGATAAGATGTTGGTTGACGATATTGGTGATTTTACTGTCACTAACGATGGTGCTACTATTTTGTCTTTGTTAGATGTTCAACATCCAGCTGGTAAAATTTTAGTGGAATTAGCTCAACAACAAGATCGTGAAATTGGTGATGGTACCACTTCTGTTGTTATCATTGCTTCTGAATTGTTAAAGAGAGCTAACGAATTGGTTAAAAACAAGATTCATCCAACTACTATTATAACTGGTTACAGAGTCGCTTTAAGAGAAACTATTCGTTATATTAATGAAGTATTATCTATTGGCGTTGATACTTTAGGTAAAGAAACTTTAGTTAATATTGCCAAGACAAGTATGTCATCTAAAATTATTGGCTCTGATTCTGAATTTTTCAGTCATTTAGTTGTTGATTCTTTATTAGCTGTTAAAACACAAAATTCTAAAGGTGAAATTAAATATCCTGTTAAAGCTGTTAACATTTTAAAAGCTCATGGTAAATCTTCCAATGAATCAGTTTTAGTTCAAGGTTATGCCTTAAATTGTACTGTTGCTTCTCAAGCTATGCCAAAACGTATTGCTACAGGTAATGTTAAAATTGCTTGTTTAGATATTAATTTACAAAAAGCTCGTATGGCTATGGGTGTTCAAATTAACATTGATGATCCAGAACAATTAGAAGAAATTCGTAAGCGTGAATATGGTATTATTTTAGAAAGGGTTAGAATGATTATTGATTCTGGTGCTCAAGTTGTTTTAACTACTAAAGGTATTGATGATTTATGTTTAAAAGAATTTGTTGAAGCTAAAATTATGGCTGTTAGACGTTGTAAGAAGGAAGATTTAAGAAGAATTTGTCGTGCCACTGGTGCCACTTTAGTTAATTCTATGTCTAATTTAGAAGGTGAAGAAACTTTTGAATCCAGTTATTTAGGTACATGTCAAGAAGTTATTCAGGCTAAATTTTCTGATGATGAATGTATATTGATCAAAGGTACTTCTAAACATTCTTCATCATCTGTTATTTTACGTGGTCCAAATGATTATTCTTTAGATGAAATGGAACGTTCATTACATGATTCATTATGTGTTGTTAAGAGAACTCTTGAAAGTGGTAATGTTGTTCCAGGTGGTGGTTGTGTTGAAACTGCTTTAAACATATATTTAGATAATTTTGCTACTACTGTAGGATCTCGTGAACAATTAGCCATTGCTGAATTTGCTGCAGCTTTATTAATTATTCCAAAAACATTAGCTGTTAATGCCGCCAAGGATTCCAGTGAATTAATTGCTAAACTAAGATCTTACCATACTTCTAGTCAACAAGCTAAACCAGATGATTTAAAGAGAAAGAATTATAGACATTACGGTTTAGATTTAATTAGAGGTAAAATTGTTGATGAAGTTCATGCTGGTGTTTTAGAACCAACTATAAGTAAGGTAAAATCATTGAAATCTGCATTGGAAGCTTGTATTGCTATCTTAAGAATTGACACCATGATCACTGTGGACCCAGAACAACCAAGAGAAGATCCTCATGGCCATTAAAATAAATATACATAATCAATAATTTATATAATAAATTGATTAATCATTATTATTAATCAATGTTTGTAAAAAATGAAAGAAAATATACTCATTAACTGTATTATTGTACTATTTATTATTATTGAAAATGATTAGACAGGGTAAATATCAATAGATTACCGCAGACCGGGTAACAAGAAAACATCAATGTAGACATGTCCGGGTAATACAAACACGCACACATTACGTACACAATGACACAAATTGTTACCTAATACAATAATTGGTCGTTCAATGTCTAAAAGAGAACAAAAAATTGAAATATTTCCACCAATTAAAATGCCTTTCGTTTATGTTGTACGGTTATCTCTCTCTCTTTCTCTCTCTTTCTCTCTCTTTCTCTTTTTTTCTGTGTCTGTGTCTGTGTCTGTGTCTCTTTTTGTGTAACGTCCAGGTAAGGAATTACACCACTAAACGAGATCTCTTATATCTTTGTTGCCCAAATTTAAGCGCTGTTACTGTTGCTGTTACTGTTAAGCACTAAGGGTGCCAGATTCTTGCAACAAAGCATTTTTAATGGCTCTCTGTGAGAGGAAATAGTGGCTGTGGGTGTGAAGCTAGCAAGAGAGGAACCTGATTAGAAGACATAGACGATGCCTGTGTTTATGCTTATATTTCCATTATAAAGAGAATCCTACTACTCGTATATCCTTCCATTAGACATATATACTTAGAAATACGCAGTTATTTCGCTCTGTTTCTTGTCTTTCTATTACCTTTTAGAACTGTTGGTTTATGTTCTTCAAGAAATTGTGTCCCATAATTATATGCATAAGCATGAGTAAGCTGGTTTTCTTTTTGGAAAAAGGATTCTCACCTCATTAACTGGAACCTTGCAAGATAATGGTAAAACCTGTCATGTTCTTACGCAATGATCTAATTTGAATCAATTCTTGCTAGTTTTCTCATCTTGATTCAACATTTCTATGGTGGATTTCGTCTTGTTCTTAATTGTTTGATATTTACTATATGGATTCATCTCGTTTAAAAGTTTTTTGAAAAAATATATGTACATCGATGCTATATATTACTTATAAAGCCTTTAATGTATATAGTAATTGCATTCATAACAGTTATATATAGTTAGATAGATATATAGATAAGGCCTATTTCAATTGAGCACAGTAAAGTAATTGAGAAAATTATTTATGCGCTAGTGTGGTAATAACTTCACTGAAAGATATTAAAGGTAATTGAATATATTAGTAAAAGCAATCAAAGAAGATGAATGCTGAAGTTTCTCAGATTGTAGCAAAACCAATTCCAAAACCAAGAAGGAAGAAGAAGGCTGTTGAATTAATTGATGTGGGTGGTAAAAAAGTTAGCAAGACTTCAACTGGTAAAAGAAAATTTCATAATAAATCAAAGAGTGGTTGTGATAATTGTAAGAGAAGAAGAGTTAAATGTGATGAAGGTAAACCATCTTGTCAAAAATGTAATAATATGAAATTAAGTTGTGTCTATTCAGTAATAGCAAACACTGAAGATACTTCAAATGATGTAACTAATGTAAACGAACCTTCATCAATTGTTAAAAAAGAACCTAATCAATTGAATAAAAATGATAATCAAAATAAAATTAATAATAATCAAAATCTATCTACCTTTAGTATTAAGCAAGAAAACAATTCAATGGTACGTGATCAAAGAAGAAGTTCTATTATAGTGCCGTTGACCTCTCCAGAAAAGCAAAATGGTAGTATGGATGCACTATTACTACCATCTCTATCAAATGCGGCAAATGCTAGTAATCCACATTTTTTACAACAACAATTATTCTTACTACCACAATTAATGTCATTGTCAAATTCTGAAAAATTTACTGGGTTTGATATGTCAATGCTGGGAGGTACCAATCCTTCAACTGCAGCCGCCATTGCAAATTCCCTAAACAATGGTACTACAACAAATAACAACAATAAAGATAATTCAAATACTAATATGCATGGGAATACAAATCAAAATGACCACAACAACCATACTAATGTAAATAACAATACTAATAACAACAATAATACCACTAATAATATGATAACTGATTCCCCAATGCAATCGGTACCGTTAAATCCAAGCAATAGTTTGAGTAGCCTGTTGTCTATGAGTAAGTTTTCAAATATACCAAATGGCCTTTCTAATTTAAGTACTTTAGGCCAACCGTTGACTTTGAATAATAATAATAATAGTAACAATAATAGCAATAACAACAACAATAATTTTGCTAATAATACCAGCAATGTTGGAACTCAGATGAACCCATTATCTGCATACACTGATTCACTAGCATTATTAAATAAAGCAGGCTTAAACTTAAATAGTTTGAAAGGTCTAGGAAACATACTGGGGAGTCCAAATCTTAACAATTTAGCACAATTTGATTTCCAAGATTTAAATTCTTTGAAACAAAGTAGTCAAGCAATGAAAGTCAGCATCGCTGAAGAAGTTTTAACAAATATGCAAAAACAGATGACAAAATCTTTCAATCTTCGTGCTCAAAATAATAATAAAGCAAAATCTGAGGCTGTCAGTACACCTAATTTACAAAATAATCCAACTATATCACCAGCAGTTCCAATTACACCAATTACGAGAAGTATCATTGAAAATGTTTCAAATAATGAACATGAAATGAACCACGTAAATAATAATCATGGTTTAACCACTTCTCCTTCTGCTGCTGCAGTTGTTGGAAGGGATTCCAATATGTCTCATGTTGCTATGAAGTCAAACTCATTGAAAGCAGTAAATATGAACCAAAATAATGTAAGTGGCGTGAGTCATCAAAGTTCTAATAGTAACAACAAAGCAAGTATTAATAACTTGATAAAAATGTCTCAACAAGTTTCTTTGAACTTAGTTGATTTAAAATTATTCTACCATTATTGCACTAAAGTATGGCCAACAATTATTGCTGCAGGTATTTCAGGCGTAGAATTATGGAGTGAATCCATTCCTGAGTTATCATTTGAATACCCATTCTTAATGCATTCTTTGTTGGCATTCAGTGCTACTCATTTATCTAGACAAGAAAATGGTTTGGAGCATTATGTTTCAAGTCATAGAATTGAAGCTTTAAGATTATTAAGAGAGGCAGTTTTAGAAATATCACCAGAAAATACTGATGCGTTAGTAGCAAGTGCTTTAATTTTGATCATGGATTCTTTAGCTAATGCTTCTGGTGGATCATCTAATAACAATGATGGTAAAGATGATGATGAAGGAAATTCACAAGCTTCAAGCACCAACACAATGTCACCTAGTGCTTGGATTTTCCATGTTAAAGGTGCTTCTACCATTTTAACAGCTGTTTGGCCATTAAATGAAGAATCTAGATTTCATCATCTAATATCTATTGATTTAAGTGATTTTGGTGATATTATTAATCAAGAAAGTGATACAATCAGTGAATTAATATGCTTTGATGAAAGTATTACTGATTTGTACCCAGTAGAAATCGATTCTCCATATTTAATTACTCTAGCATATTTGGATAAGTTGAATCGTGAAAGAAACCAACCTAACTTCATTTTAAAGATTTTTGCATTCCCAGCTCTATTAGATAAAACATTTTTAGCTTTACTAATGACTGGTGATTTAGGGGCTATGAGAATTATGAGAAGTTATTACAAACTATTAAGAGGTTACACCACTGATGTAATGGATAAAGTATGGTTCTTAGACGGTGTCACACAAGTACTACCTCAAGATGTTGATGAATACAGTGGTGGTGGTGGTATGCATATGATGTTGGATTTCCTTGGTGGTGGTTTGCCGTCAATGACAACAACTAACTTATCAGAATTCATGTAATGATCACGAAATAATACTTATTTAAGATATAATATTCAATACTAAAAAAGATATAGACGATACTATGTAGCTTAGAAAAGATGTTATATTGTTGAATTGTGAGGTAATTAATTTCCTGGTCTGACAGTATTAAGTTATAAGACGCTAAGTCATCATCGTATTGAAATCCTGATCTTGCAAGTATCATGGATTTCGTTAAAAGCATAATTTTGAGGTGAATAACACTAATTATGGAGGCTGAGACAGCATTTTAATTTCCGGAATTTTGAATATCACGTTTAATCAGTAACTAGTTTAGTTACTCGTATACTGAATCAAGATGTTACAGGGATCATTATATAGTCGGTTCAGTATCTTGAAGTACACCAAAGTTAGGTGACCAAACCAACAACGATTTTAATCTCTACTTTGATGATAATGATTCTTAACCTATTGATCATATTACAAGTTTACAAGAAATGAAGCCCCTCTTGATTAAGTATTGTTGAAGATCAATTCAGGATGAAAAATTCATTTTTAAAGCGTTTATTAGTTTTTAATAAAATAACCCCTCTCTCTAATTTCTTCAATGACAGTGCTCTTGTCTATAACCCTTTATCATCATTACATCAACCATTGAAGTGTCTATAAGCCTTATAAACCATACACACCTGTATTATATTTCAGAGCTCTTGTTTTCTCTAGTAAATATCACATATGTACCCTTGCCAAGATATATAAAGATATGAAAATTATTTTGTGTCTTCAAACATACATGGTATTTAAACTATCTTATTAATACAATCTGAATGTTATACAAAATTAATTACATGCAATACATTACAATATATATATATATATTAATTACGCAATTAACTTATACAACTATCGAAGATATCCAGAACAATAAAGCCATATAACCTCAATGTTTAAAAGTGGAAAACCTAATAACAAAAAAATCAAATTTATACCTATCTGTGAAGTCAACTCCAATGGTCAGGATGCTAATAACGAGAATTATATTATTGTTAGTAAACCTGAGCAGTTGGAATGGTATGTGCATCCAGAATCTAAGTCACATTTAAGGAAAAAGGATAATAAGTCAGTGATTTCAACCCTAAAGTCAAGTATGGATACTAAAGTTGAAACACAAACTTTATATTTCACTGATTTAGAAACTAAGAAATCGGGATTTATTCAACTAGTTTATTCAAGTGTTCTTAGTGGAGTATATAAAGGATTCCAATTGAATTTTAAATTGTTCCATGCAGTAAAAGATAAAGGCGAAGAAGATATTTGGTTATCTTTTAAATTAGACAAGTTAAAAGAATTTAAACCATTGAAAGTAGAATTTGAGAGTGTTATATTTCAATTTATTCCAAAATTAGAAGTTCCCTCAAAAACTTCAGATGCGATTTGTCATTTAGAGATTAAAGTAAACTATGAAGAGTCTTCATCTACCAGTAACAAATCAAAAAAGAAACTAGAAATAGACTTGATGGTTGATCTTTTTGAAGGTTATATTATAAACCCTGATGGGTGTTCTTATTATCTAGACAAATCAGTTTCCGCTATAAATCAAGCAACTGAAAATTCAGAACCTCAACGCCAGTCAAATAAGATGTTAAGACATTTGTTCATCCCCAGAGGGAAATGTAAAGGTTTTATTAAGTATATAGATTCCAGTCAAAATATTGATACAAATATTGATCTTAATGATGTACCAATCTCTTATATCGATGCAGTCCAAGGATTATTACCTAACAAAGCAGCTAAAGCTTGGAATTTCCTGACTTTTCATAGTGTGAATTATTCAATTTTATGTATGGAATATACTACAACTCCAGATTATGGTACAGACACCGTAACTGTATGGGCAGTAACAACCAAAAATAAAATCACATCTATATTTTCTTCAGTTAACAAGAGAAAAGTTGAATTCGGTAAAACTATTTTAGACAAGGAAAATGGGTGGCAATATCCTACAGAAATTAAATTTCCCATGACCTTTACAGAACGTAACTTGAATTTAGTTAATCGATATGATATAATGAATGAAGTTCCTGCAGTTATAAAAAAGATAGCACAAAATATTGCCCATGTTAAACCATACATATATCAATATTGTCAACCTTCTGAGTTCTTGGACGAAAAAGGTATTTCCATTGTAGAAAGTACATTCATAAGCCAATAAACCCAAAGACACTCTTCCATAGACCAATCTATATAATAATAATAATAATAATAATAATATTAATAATTAATAATTTACTGACAGTTCTTATATTATAACCTTTAACAGTGTAAGAGACAGCGTCGCAATGGGGCAGTTCCATTTTTTTGCCAAATTCGACATCGCTTCCAACGATGAAAAAATTTACAATCTCATCTCATCGCTAAATTTTTATATGATAATAATCTGATATCCTATAAAATGAATTAATCAATAGTTGTCAGTCCATTATATTGTACAACCGTTACCAAATCAACCAAGCATTGTACTCACCGTTAAGATGGATTTGATATCTAGCTATTCCAATACCTCGTTGAAGCCAATATATGCTGGTAGTGGTGCTGTTGCTACCATGTCAGAAGATGGTACAATTTTAGCTACACCATTATTAGATGAAATTAACATTGTTAAACTTTTAGAAGATGATAGTACTAATTTCAATGATGCAGAAATTCTACACAATATTGAAAATGATGATGAGCAAGAAATTACTGCATTAAAGTTGACCGTCGATGCCCAATTTTTATGTTATGTTTCTCAAGCTCAATTATTGAAAATTTATAAATTATCTACTGGTAAAACTATAAGATCCATGAAAATATCATCTCCTGCTTATGTTCTAGACACTGATTCTACTTCTACTTTGTTGGCAATTGGTGGGACCGATGGTTCTGTTACTGTTGTTGATATCGAAAATGGTTATATCACTCATTCATTGAAAGGTCATGGTGGTACTATTTCCAGTTTGAAATTCTATGGTGAATCTAACAGTAACGTTTGGTTATTAGCGTCTGGTGATACTAACGGTACTGTCAAGATTTGGGATTTAGTAAAGAGAAAATGTATTCACACTATGCAAGAACATACCTCTGCTGTTAGAGGTCTTGATTTCAACGTTTCTGAAGAAGACGATGAGGATGTCATAAATTTAATCTCTGGTGGTAGAGATGATATTGTTAATTATTGGGAATTTAATATGTTCAAGAAATGTAAGTTATTGAAGACCATACCTGTACATAAGCAAGTTGAATCATGTGGTTTCATTAGAGGTATCGAAAATGCAGATGACTTTATATATACCGCTGGTGGTGATGCTGTTTTTCAAATAGTTTCATTATCAACCGGTGTCGTTGTTAAGAAGACACAACAACCAATTGAAGAATTATTCATTATTGGTATCTTACCAATCCAAGATGCTTCTCAATTATACATCGTTCTGTCTGATCAAACTTTACAATTGATTGATTTAGTTGAAGTATTTTCTGATCTTGAAAATGAATTAATTGAAGTACAATCTTCCATTGCAGGTAATCATGGTACCATTGCTGATATGAAGATTGTTGGTCCAAATGCTGATAAAATTGCTTTGGCTACCAATTCTACCAATTTAAGAATTATTCCTCGTCCATCATTAGATAATGAGAAGTCTGTTCCAATTGGAGTTGAATCATATGAAGGTCATACTGACTTATTAAACTCTTTGGACGCTACTGAAGATGGTCTTTGGTTAGCTACTGCTTCCAAAGATAATTCTGCTATATTGTGGAGATATAACACAAGCACTGAAAAGTTTGTAAAATATGCTCAATTTGTAGGTCATGTTTCTTCAGTTACTGCTGTTGGTCTACCAAATGTAATGAATCAAGAATGGCCTGCTTACATTTTAACCGCTTCCAATGATTTAACAATGAAAAAATGGAAAGTTCCAAAACCATCAAAAGATATGGAAGATGAAGTACACACAATTACAGTATCAGAATATACACGTCGTTGTCATGAAAAAGATATTAATGCATTATCTATTTCTCCAAATGATTCTGTATTTGCTACAGCATCATATGATAAAACATGTAAAATTTGGGATCTAGAAACTGGTGAATTACAAGCCACCTTGAGTAACCATAAACGTGGTTTATGGGATGTATCATTCTGTCAATTTGATAAATATATTGCTACTGCCTCAGGTGATAAGACTGTTAAAATATGGTCATTAGAAACTTTTACAGTGGTTAAAACTCTTGAAGGTCATACAAACTCAGTACAAAGATGTTCATTTATTAATAAACAAAAACAACTTGTGAGTACTGGTGCTGATGGTTTAGTCAAAATTTGGGATTGTTCCACTGGTGAATGTATTAAAACTTTAGATGGTCATGCTAACAGAATTTGGGCACTATGTGTACAAGATGATGGTAAATTAATAATGAGTGCAGATGCAGATGGTGTATTCCAATTCTGGAAGGATCATACAGAAGAAGCTAAAGAAGAAAACTTAGAAAATGAAAGATTAAAGGTTGAACAAGAACAAACATTAAAAAATTATTTATCTAAGGGTGATTGGACCAATGCATTTTTATTAGCCATGACCTTGGATCATCCAATGAGATTATACAATGTATTAAGGCAATCTCTGGGAGGTCCAACTAAGAATAAAAATGATAAATCTATTTTCAATAAAGAATTAGATCATGTTATTTCCACATTAACTAATGATCAATTGTTACTATTAATGAAAAGATGTAGAGATTGGAATACTAATGCTCGTACTCATCTTGTTTCTCAAAGAACAATTAGATGTATTTTAATGAACCACAACATTTCTGAACTTTCAGAAGTGCCTGGTATGATCAAAATCATTGATTCAATTCTTCCTTACACACAAAGACATTTTGCTAGAGTAGATAATATAGTCGAGCAAAGTTTCATTTTAGATTACGCATTGATTGAAATGGATAAGCTATTTTAATTGGAGTCATAAATGGTATATATGTATATATACGAAGATGTATTATAGATGATATATTATTTAATAATAAAAAAACATTAAAAGTATTAACAAGAACAGATAAGCTTAAACTGATTAAATTGAATATATCTTTAACTTATTCCTTGTAAAACCAGCGTTACCCGGCTGACAAACATGGATTTTATGATCAAAAAAAAATCGATGAGATAAATTGATATAAAATTTTTAGAAGCTTCTTATACTGATTTAAATGTAATTGAGGTAAGTTACATATATATATCAGCAATTGTGAGCGATCCATTGCTAATTTCTGTATATAGGCCACAGTACCAATGTCTGTCGCTGATATTAGTATAGCCAAAAAGGCGAACAATAAATCTAGGAGACGTAAGAAGAGAAGAACTACCGAAATATCTGAATCTGATTCAAGTTCATCTCAATCATCATCCTCAGAGTCAGAATCAGAGTTAGAAGTAAATAAAGAAGCAGCAGTTGAAGGTCATGCTGATGCGGATATTGCAATTGTTCATGAATCCTTAAATAGTGAAACAAGAGAGAAGTTAAGTAAGATTCCATTTACCATTTCAGAGTTTTCTAGCAGACACATGACAAAGAGTATCCATGCCATTGATTTAAACAAAGTAGAAGAAACACTATCAGAATCTCAAGAGAATATAAAAAACATCAATAAATCATTTACTGTTTTAAAATCAACTAATGATGACAACATGATAATTGATTCAGATAAAAAAACTTCATTAATTGAAATGGCATTATCATTGAAAAACAGTTCCAGTTTATTTGATATCAATTCATTAAAGGAAACACTTGAAACGAAATAAACACATGCATTGTATACCAAATATATATACAAATATATTGATATTATCCCCAAGATTACCTGCATTCTATCGTCACTTAACCAAAATATATACTTTAAGAAAAATTAAAAATAAAAATTTAAAAATATTAATTGAATTGATTATTTAAAGATCATTATCCCATTGTGTATTTCTATTTTTAAAAATTACCTAATTACATTATTATACAATAGTATTTAAAAAAAAATACAATAAAACCGACGAAATATTTTTTAAAACGTAAATAAATTTTTGAATTTCTTTGAAGCCTAAGCTTTAAATTATCTAAGCTTGAGTGGAAGAAGAGTACTTGGTAACAGCTCTAGTACCTTCGGAGACAGCATGCTTAGCTAATTCACCTGGTAAGATTAATCTAACAGCGGTTTGGATTTCTCTAGCAGAAATAGTAGATTTCTTGTTGTAAGCAGCTAATTTAGAAGCTTCAGTAGCGATTCTTTCAAAAATATCGTTAACAAAAGAGTTCAAAATAGACATAGATTTTTGAGAAATACCAGTGTCTGGGTGAGTTTGCTTCAAAACTTTGTAAATGTAAGAGGAGTAAGTTTCCTTTCTAGCCTTAGATCTCTTCTTACTGTCAACGGAAGTAGAAGTTTTCTTGGCAGCTGGTTTCTTTTCAGCTGGGGCTTTGGAAGCTGGGGCCTTGGAAGCAGAAGACATTGTATATAATTGATGTATTTGGATTGGTTTCTTAAAAAAAAAATTTAAAACTAAAACTAATAATATTGTAAAACAAGTTAATTTTAAAACAAGGCAACTAAATAAATTACAGTAACCATAGGTCCTTATATATCATATTTGATTTGAAATAAATTTCAACAAAGAAAAACAAATAAACACCAATTGTTAATTAAACAAATAATTATTTATCGATTCAATGTGAATAAATCAGCACGAACATTCAATTATCAATTAACCAATATAATTCCCAATAGAAAAACTATTAAAAATATGCCTTAACTATGGATAAAGCTCCATACTGATAATTTCACTAAGGGGTGAAATTATCAGTACTAACAATCCAATTGAATTTCCCACGCGTAAATTTCAGAATGGTTAATGCGTAGCCGCTGTAACGGGTATCCCATCCCATTTCCATTGAACGCGAGCGAATACCCATAGTTAAGAAATGAATTCGCGTTTATTCTACTATGATTCTTAAAATCAATATTTGGGGTTGAATTATGATATTCCTAAAATTTCACATTAATGGGTGTGAAACTATCAGAATGAAGGAGATTGTTTTAACATGGTTTAGTTATTATCAATTGATGTTTGTTTGTTTGTTTTGTTTGTTTTGTTTGTTTGGGATTAAAAATTGCTTTGTGAATATATATATAAAGAGAAGATATTCTATAGTTTGAATGTTCTTGTTTCATATGTTTTGTTAATGTTTATTATTTTATTTACTTTTCATAAATAGGTACACACTAATTAAACAAATTAAATATATATCATAATGTCAGGTGGTAAAGGTGGTAAAGCTGGTTCTGCTGCTAAAGCTTCTCAAACTAGATCTTCTAAAGCTGGTTTAACTTTCCCAGTCGGTAGAGTTCACAGATTATTGAGAAGAGGTAACTACGCTCAAAGAATCGGTTCTGGTGCTCCAGTCTATTTAACTGCTGTCTTAGAATATTTAGCTGCTGAAATTTTAGAATTAGCTGGTAACGCCGCTAGAGACAACAAAAAGTCAAGAATTATTCCAAGACATTTACAATTAGCTATCAGAAATGATGATGAATTAAACAAATTGTTAGGTAACGTTACTATTGCTCAAGGTGGTGTCTTACCAAACATTCACCAAAACTTGTTGCCAAAGAAGTCTGCTAAGGCTACTAAGGCTTCTCAAGAATTATAAATTGGAGTATTATAAATCAAATCAAATTTAAATTTTTAAAAAAACTTTCAAAAGATTGTATTGTATTTAATATTTTTATATATAATCTCTAAGTAATTGGGTAACGAAAAAAAATGTATATTATCTTTAATATGGAAATTATCAAATAAATTATATTTGTCATAGTATATCAATTATATATGAGTAGTTTGTAGTTGTAACGGTTTATTTTTTAATGAAATATTGATAACATTTAAATTATTAGAGTATGTCTGGTGTGTTACCCTAGCCGCATTGCCTTGTTTGGCCAATAAGATCTCTAGCTGCCTCTTTTTTCGGAAAAAAAATTGTAGAAACGCAACTATGAACGTAATTTAATTTTGTTCAACTGAATAATTCTTCAAAAAGAGTATATAAATTGAACGAATTTAAAAAGCAATTGTACATTATCAATTATTATTGATCTCTTGTGAACTGTACACCAAATCAATTATCAAATTTTTATAACAATGTCTGATTCTATTAGAATGGTTCTAATCGGCCCACCAGGTGCTGGTAAAGGTACTCAAGCTCCAAATTTAGTTGAAAAATTCGGTGCTGGTCACTTATCCACTGGTGATATGTTGAGATCTCAAGTTGCCAAGGGTACCCCATTAGGTGTTGAAGCCAAGAAGATCATGGATCAAGGTGGTTTAGTCTCTGATGAAATCATGGTTAACATGATTAAAGATGAATTAGCTAATAACCCAGCTTGTAAGAATGGTTTCATTTTAGATGGTTTCCCAAGAACTATCCCACAAGCTGAAAAATTAGATCAAATGTTGGCTGAAAGAGGTACCCCATTGGAAAGTGCCGTTGAATTACAAGTTGACGATGAATTATTAGTTGCTAGAATTACTGGTAGATTAGTTCACCCAGCTTCTGGTAGATCTTACCATAAATTATTCAACCCACCAAAGGTTGACATGAAGGACGATGTCACTGGTGAAGATTTAATCCAAAGATCTGATGACAACGCTGATGCCCTAATGAAGAGATTAAATGGTTACCATCAACAAACTGAACCAATTGTTGAATTTTACAAGAAAACTGGTATTTGGTCAGGTGTTGATGCTTCTCAAGCTCCAACTAAAGTTTGGGATTCTATCTTAAACGTTTTAGGTAAACAATAAATTTAATAAATTAATTTTTTAATTAATAATTATAATATATATTTACGAACTCATTACGTTTTATTTTATTAAATAAAAAAAGAACAAATTATTTACATGTAATTGAATGTAATATCTTTTACCAAAATTTATACCATTTCCTTTGGTTCTCCTTATCATTTGGTTTATCCCATTGGTTAACTAACATGTCATCATGATTAATTTTATTAATCATTGGTTTTGATTTATTTGCAATTGTATTTCTTGCCTTTTCTGCAATTTGGAAACTTCTCCTTCTTTTATTTCTACATTGTTCCCAACCGACAATGGAACCTAACAGGAAGCTACCAGTAGCCCAATTAGTTGCCCTTGTAATATTCTTATGGTATAAGAATATTACTGAACCCATTACAAACATTGAAGAAAACCCAATCATACCAGCTTCTCTAAAGCACGGAATCATAATTAATTTTTCTATTGAAAAATCGTTCAAAGATATGGAATTCCATGCTCTGGACAACTGTTTACTGTCAGTTATATCCACATTTGACAATTGTGATGATGAATCATTACTAAATTTTGGGGTTGTATCTTCTAGTAATATTTTTTGTCCCCTTGAATAATTCACAATATCTCTATTTTCCTCATCAACAGAACTTTTCTGCTCTTTAGTAAACCACCCCATCTTTATTCAATCACTTTCAACAGCCCACTGATATAAAGTTCTACATATCAACCCAAGTAACTTCTTCACAGATATATCTTCCCTTCAAATATCCAATATCCAATATACATACAATATACAATTTTGCACTATAAGATTAAAATTTCATTGAAAAAAAAAAAATCTATTCAAAGCCACGTGAATTCCATGTGACTATTACCCACGTGACGCATCACCGCATCCGGCAACCCTCTTTTCTTCTTTTCTCTGCATTATATACAGCAACAATGGAATCTGACCAATAACATCGCCAGCATTAGTTCTCTTACTAATGGTCTCAGAGGCAGAACAAACCACAGAGAGATCACCGCACAACATACGTCTCCACCGCTCTGGCCCTCCTCTTAAAACCCGTCCCCCTACGGCCCTTTCTCTGCTGGCACAGTGGAAATGAGCACATTTCGCGCAAAATTCCGCCGCGCGCGCTTCCTTTTCGGAAAAAGTTTTCTCTTCCAATATCTCTTCCACAGCACGTTGCAACTTTCCAAAGCTCAATGCAATGAGCTCAGTTGGAAGCAATAGCCATTGCCATTGCCATTGCTTGCTATTCACAGAGATATTGGAAGAGATGGATGGGTTAACGATTGATGTGATGTGATGTGATTTGATATTGAATACTTGGTGATGATGGTTTGACATTTTATCATATATATATATATATATATATATATATAGTACATATATATATTGTACATCTTGTTTTATTTGGTTCTTGAGTGGCTGTTGTGCAATACTTGTAAAGGCCAGTGCAAAAAAATTCAAACAGTAATGGATTCATTCGTTCGTCAATCTGCTAAAGTTTGTCCGTTTGTTCATAAAGCCTACACTGCAAACGGTATGAGCCAACTAGTCACTAAAAATATTGGTTCCATTGCTAAGCAATGTCCTGTTATGGGTAAAGCTATTAGAAGTTATGCTACTTCTTCCACTGCTACTGTAAGAGATACTAAGACTCAAACTGTAGCTGATCAATCCACTCAAGAATCTTCATTCGATTATAATGGGTTGTTCGAGAACGATATTGCCAAGAAAAGATTGGATAAATCTTATAGATATTTTAATAATATTAATAGATTGGCTCAACAATTTCCATTGGCTCATCGTGAATTAGAAAGTGATAAAGTCACAGTTTGGTGTTCAAATGATTATTTAGCACTATCTAAAAACCAACAAGTTATTGATATCATGAAGAAAACTTTGGATAAATATGGTGCAGGTGCAGGTGGTACAAGAAATATTGCAGGTCATAATAAACATGGTATGATGTTAGAAGCTGAATTAGCTGCCCTGCATAAGAAGGAAGGTGCCTTGGTTTTTTCATCTTGTTATGTAGCAAACGATGCAGTTATCTCTTTATTAGGTCAAAAAATTAAAGATTTAGTCATTTTCTCAGATGAATTAAATCATGCTTCAATGATCGTTGGTATTAAACATGCAAACACAACAAAACATATTTTCAAACATAATGATTTAAACCAATTGGAAGAGTTATTGAAAATGTATCCAAAATCAACTCCAAAATTAATCGCTTTTGAATCTGTATATTCTATGTCTGGTTCAGTGGCTCAAATTGATAAAATTTGTGATTTAGCTGAAAAATACGGTGCCTTAACTTTCTTGGATGAAGTACATGCTGTAGGTTTGTATGGTCCACAAGGTGCTGGTGTCGCTGAACATTATGATTTTGATGCTCATTTGAAATCTGGTATTGCTTCTCCAAAGGGTAAAACTACAATGGATCGTGTTGATATGATTACTGGTACTTTAGGTAAATCTTTTGGTACTGTAGGTGGTTACGTTGCTGCTTCAAATAGTTTAATCGATTGGTTCAGATCTTACGCCCCAGGTTTCATTTTCACCACTTGTTTACCTCCTGCTGTTATGGCTGGTGCCGCTGAAGCTATCAGATTTCAACGTTCTCATTTGGATCTAAGACAAGATCAACAAAGACATACAAACTACGTCAAGAAAGGTTTGAAAGAATTAGGAATCCCAGTTATTCCAAATCCTTCTCATATTGTACCAGTATTAATTGGTAATGCTGATTTAGCTAAACAAGCTTCTGATATGTTAATGGAAAAGCATAAGATTTATGTTCAAGCTATTAATTTCCCAACTGTTGCTCGTGGTACTGAAAGATTGAGAATTACCCCAACTCCAGGTCACACTAATGACTTATCAGATATTCTATTAAACGCTTTAGAAGATGTATTTAATGAATTACAATTACCACGTATTGCTGATTGGGAAATGCAAGGTGGTCTATTAGGTGTTGGTCAAAAGGATTTCGTAGAAGAACAAAACTTATGGACAGAAGAACAATTACAATTGACTAACGATGACTTGAATCCAAATGTCTTAAACCCAGTTTTTGAACAATTAGAAGTCTCTAGTGGTATTAATTTTTAATTTTGAAAAAGAAATTAGCATGTTTTAGAGTCAATGTCCTGAAGTCACACTCGAAACTATTTAATCTGTATATTTAATTAATCAATACCTATCAATGGTTACTCCTAATATCAATTGATCTCTCTCTACTCACTAAATCTGTATCTATATAGTTTCACAGGGATTTTTTCAAGATTTTTCAGTTGCAACGCTTATTTGAAATTTCCATTGGAAAAATTCCATCGCATAAATAACAAACTAATTTATAGGCATCACTGGATTGAAGACTCAACACAGGAATTTCAATATGAATCATGAGGTAAGATTTTAATAGAAGTTCATATATAAATTAGGTATAAGGTGTTACCTTTGTGTTTGGTTGTTTTTTGCCATAACATAAAATAACTTAAAAGAGGCAAATAGATTCATCAAAGAGATCAATTTAACAAAAATGCTGAGGTTTTCAAGATCTTTCCATCAAACTGCTTTACAGTTAAGAGGTCAAAATTTAACTGAGAAGATTGTTCAGGCATATGCTGTAAATTTACCAAAGGATAAAGTCGTTCACTCTGGTGACTACGTTACAATTCAACCAGCTCATTGTATGTCCCATGATAATTCATGGCCTGTTGCATTGAAATTCATGGGTTTAGGTGCTACCAAAATTAAAAACCCTAGACAAATTGTCAATACTTTAGATCATGATGTTCAAAATAAGACTGAAAAGAATTTGACTAAATACAAGAATATTGAAAATTTCGCAAATAAACATGGTATAGATTTTTATCCTGCGGGTAGGGGTATTGGTCATCAAATTATGATTGAAGAAGGTTATGCTTTCCCAATGAATTTAACTGTCGCTTCCGATTCTCACTCAAATACATACGGTGGTATTGGTTCTTTAGGTACTCCGGTAGTTAGAACAGATGCTGCTTCTATATGGGCTACTGGTCAAACTTGGTGGCAGATTCCTCCTGTTGCACAAGTTGAGTTAAAGGGTACTCTTCCTGCTAATATTTCTGGTAAAGATATCATTATTGCTTTATGTGGTTTATTTAACAAAGATGAAGTTTTAAATCATGCCATTGAATTCACCGGTGCTTCATTGGAAAAAATTCCTATTGATTATAGATTAACCATTGCTAATATGACCACTGAATGGGGTGCTCTATCTGGTTTATTTCCAGTAGACTCTACTTTAGTCTCTTGGTACCAAAAAAGATTAGAAAAGTTAGGACCAAATCATGCTAGGATTAACTCCAAGACAGTAAATTCATTGGCAGAAAACGCTGCTACTTTAAAGGCTGACTCAGACGCTAAATATGCTAAAAAATTAACTATTGATCTATCAACATTAACTCATTATGTATCAGGTCCAAATAGTGTCAAAATTTCTAATACTGTGGAAGATTTATCAACTCAAGATATTAAGGTAAATAAAGCTTATTTGGTTTCTTGTACTAACTCACGTTTATCTGATTTAGAATCTGCTGCTAGTGTTGTTTGTCCAACTGGCGACATTAACAAAGTTCATAAAGTTGCTCCAGGTGTTGAATTCTATATTGCGGCTGCTTCCATTGAAGTTCAAAATGATGCGATGAAATCTGGTGCTTGGGATAAATTGATTGCTGCTGGCTGTATACCATTACCTTCTGGTTGTGGTCCTTGTATTGGTCTGGGTACTGGTTTATTAGAACCAGGTGAAGTTGGTATCAGTGCCACTAATAGAAATTTTAAAGGTAGAATGGGTTCTAGTGAAGCTCTAGCATATCTAGCATCACCAACTGTAGTAGCTGCATCTGCTGTTATGGGTAAAATTGCATCACCAACAGAAATTGATGGTGTGATAATCAAAACTGCTCAAAGTGTCAAAATTTCCGAGATAACAGAAGATGAAGCTACTAATTCTGATCCAGTTGCTAAAGAAAATAAAAATGTTGAAATGTTGGAAGGTTTCCCAACTGAAATTAGTGGTGAACTAGTCCTTTGTGATGCTGATAATATCAATACAGATGGTATTTATCCAGGTAAGTACACTTATCAAGATGATGTTTCTAAAGAAAAGATGGCTCAAGTGTGTATGGAAAACTATGATCCTGAGTTTCAAAACAAGGTTAAAGCAGGTGACATAATCATCAGTGGTTTTAACTTTGGTACTGGTTCATCAAGAGAACAAGCTGCCACAGCAATTTTAGCTAAGGGAATTGATTTAGTTGTTGCTGGTTCATTCGGTAACATTTTCTCCAGAAATTCAATTAACAATGCCTTATTAACCATAGAGATTCCTGACTTAATTAAGAAATTACGTAACAAATACCAAGATTCTCCGGCTGAACTAACTAGAAGAACAGGATGGTTCTTGAAATGGGATCTAGCAAACACCAAAGTTGTTGTCACTGAAGGTTCATTAGAAGGTCCAGTTGTATTAGAACAACAAGTAAGTGAATTAGGTAAGAACTTGCAAGAAATCATCGTTAAAGGTGGTCTAGAAGGATGGATCAAATCACACTTATAGATCTCCATCACAACAATTTAACTATCGGATTTCTATTTGAGAAATCACGTATATATTTATTATCAAATTATTTATTATATTCTGTAATTTTTCAATGCATTAACAGTTTAATATAATGCACAAATTAGTAATGTCATTACTAATGTCAATGATATAAAATAATGTCAAATAAAGTTTGCTGTAAATAAATGCATCTGGTACCACTCACTACACATGTGTCAGAAGAAACCGTTCAACCAGAACAATGAGAGGTTAGTGTCCTTTTACACCATTGCAGAAAGACTCACTCTCTGTAAACTTCCACTGAACAATATAAACTGAAGCTAAGATTGTAGTGTAATACTTTATTCCCTGCCTACACTCACACAAACTCTAAGCCTGCAGCAGTCTCATTCCCCTTCTAAAAAAAAGCTCTTCAACGGACATTCTCTGCCTAGCTCGGTTTGGCTCCTTCTAACTCCCACTAGAGCTCAGTGGGAAAAAACCAATTTTGGAAAAAAAAAAAATTAATCTCACTAATGCAAATAAACTGGTAAGAAATGCCCGTAGAAAACCTACTTTCTAGTGCAAAATATCTTGGAAATGTGATAAATTATTCATTGAAACACTCATCGACAGTGAATTTAGCATACGTTTCTCAATTGTGATTGGTTAGAGCGATTCCATGTAATTGGCAATACTAAGAGACCCCTAAGCATTTGATAGTATTAAATTGTCATTAAACGAGTTAATTATACAATGAGTACCAATAATATGGTTTTCCAAAATAGTGAAATTTTCTATTATTATTTTGAAAAATTATTGAAATTTTCAATTAATTGCAATATATTTAATTATCATTGACATTTTGTAACATATTTAATTCATCTTAACTATTTTGGAAACTCATCAATTGGAAAGTGTATTGTTCATTGAACTGTTCGATATTATTTAAAAGTTCTATTTTTTTCATTTGATCTATTTGAAAAATTCTTGTAAATAGTTTTTTTTCCATTCTTTGCATTGACATATTTGAAAACTTCAGTGAAAGTTAACACTAACAACTAATAGATCAACTCATCTAATTCATCAGTCCTATTTTTCAGTAAATTGAAGATTTATTAATTAATTTGATACCGATTTGAGCAAACAAAATATATATATATTGCAGAACATGTCAAAGGAAACTCTAGTCATTGGTGGTAGAAGGTCAAAATTGGCCGTTGCACAATCATTCCAAGTTAAGGAAATGATTGAAAACCAATTCCCACAATATGAATGTAAAGTCACCGCTCTAAATACATTAGGTGATGAAGTTCAATATAAACCATTATATTCATTTGGTGGTAAAGCCGTTTGGACAAAAGAACTAGAAGATTTATTATACCATGAAGATTCAGAGCATAGAATTGACTTGATTGTTCATTCTTTAAAAGATATGCCTACACTATTACCTGATGTTTTTGAATTAGGTTGTATCACAAAACGTGTTGATCCATCAGATTGTTTGGTAATGCCATTAAATTCCAAATACAAGACATTAGATGACTTGCCAGACAGCAGTGTTGTAGGTACATCATCTATTAGAAGAAGTGCTCAATTGAAACGTAAATATTCAAATTTAAAATTTGAAAGCGTAAGAGGTAATATACACACAAGACTCGATAAGGTTGATGATGAAAATTCACCATATCAATGCATTATCCTGGCCACTGCTGGTTTAGTTCGTATGGGTCTAGAACATAGAATTACACAAAAATTTGACTCTAACACAATGTATCATGCCGTTGGTCAAGGTGCCCTAGGTATTGAAATCAGGAAAGGTGACAAAAAAATACTAGATATCTTAGAGAAAATAACTGATAAAGAAAGTACAGTTCGTTGTCTTGCTGAACGTGCATTGATGAGAACTTTGGAAGGTGGCTGTTCTGTTCCAATTGGTGTTGAATCTTCATACGACTTAGATTCTAAAATTCTAATATTAAAAGGCATTGTTGTGGATGTTGAAGGTGTTGAGGCAATTGAACAAGAGCACACCATGTTAATTGTAAATGAAAAGGAAGATGCAATGGAATGTGGTAGATTATTAGCACAAAAAATGATTGAAAAAGGTGCCAAGAAGATACTGGATTGTATAGCTTTGGAAAACATTAAATAAACAATTTCATCATTTTAATTATCACGATTATTAACGAAATATATATGATGAATACTTCCTTACAGTTTGCGTATTGGAACTATCATCATTGTAAACATCCCCATATATATATATATATATATATATACTGTTTAATGAAATAATTAACAAATCGAATTATAGTGAACTCTATAATGTATTATTACGTGTTTATATGTTTTATCAAAGTCATTGAACAATAATTATTAGTTATATCATTGCTGTTAAGTTGAGCTCATCTCTATAAAATTTCCTCATAGTTAAGCGGAAGTTATAATAATTCTTGAAATTTCAAAGTATAAAAATCTGAAATATGTAAAATACAGTTGATTAATCGAAGTAGAATAAAACGATCGATAAGGGAACTATTGAAGCATTGTGTACAATGGACAAGTATACGTCAGTGATTAGTAATGAGAAGTTTTCAAGTTTGACTTTGAATGTTACAAAATATCCAAAAACTTTAATTCATTGGGAAAACTTGATTAATTTTTTAATCGATGAGATAGCACCAATAAACAAATCAATTGATAAAAGATTATATAAACTTACAACCACTACATATGAGTCTATGTTGTTTTATTTCCCATTTCTTGAAAATTACCATATTGATTATGCTCTTTTTGAATATAAATTAGGTAATATTTCAAACTTCCATAAAATACTACAAAATGGGTTAGAAATATTTAATCAACGATCATTATTGTTATGGATGTTTTATTTGAAACAATGTAACGAGATTATTTCTGATAATAAAGAATTATTCAAAAAATACGAAACTGCTGAAGACTATATTGGTTTACATTTTTTTAGTGGTGAATTTTGGAGATTATACTTAGATCAGCTACAAGAAAGATGCATTTCAAAAAATAGATATTTTATTGTGCTTCGAAAAGTACTTGAAATTCCAACATATTCATTTAGCACATTTTATGCTATATACCTGCGATCGATTGATGATATACAATCGATTTCTCAGTTAAAGTTATATGCTCCAGAGAAAGAACTTGAAAAGAAACTGAAGATTGATTTAAATTTTAAAGGAAGAAAGGGTCCATATTTATTTGAATGTAAGAAGAAATTGAAAAAATATACGAAAGAACTTTACACTGTAGTTCAATATCAAGTCATGGAAATATATTCTCTCTTTGAATCAAACATTACGAGGAATTATTTTGTTGCTAATGAATCTTTAGCATCAACCAAAGATATTGAAATTTGGGAAAATTATTTAAATTATACAAATAACCTGAAAATATCTCAACAGTCACATATAAATTTTCAAAGAGCCCTAGTATCATTAGCCAATTACGATATGATATGGATAAGATATGCAAATTGGTTGATAACTGTTGAAAATGACATGTTAACAGCGAAAAATGTACTACTTAGAGGTCTTACGATAGTTATAAAAAAGGTTAATATTCTAAAGTCATTATACTCGATTTTGATAAACCTTAATGACAATGATACCCTACAAAATGTATTACATTCTGTTGAAGAATCGTTTACAAATTTAGAAGATATTGAGGATTTTGAAATATTTTGGGACTTTATCCAATTCAAAATATTTACTTCTAATATTTCTTCCCAAAGTAGGTATTTGAAATCACCAGAAGAATCGATTATTCCAAAAACAATATTCGACTCCTTGATAAAAAGATTAAGTCTATGTTCTGAAAGAGATGGACAAGAAATACTACTAACATATATCATACAATTACACTCAAAAGAAAATACATCCACTATAGAAAATGATATATTTAAATACATTATTTCGCAAAAGTGGTCATATTATTTAGATAATTCAATTTTCTGGTCATTATATTGTCAACTAATATATTTTAATCCATCTAGATCCTACTTAGAAAGAAGACGTAACATTATAGATATTTGGAATATTGCTAAAGGTTGTAAAATAAAAGATGTTGCACATCTTATTACATTTTGTGAGTCTTATTTACCAGAAGATTTGGATGTTTTAGAAAATATGTTTCTTTTATAGACTCGATTTCTGTGTTTAATAAACACCTATGTACGTAACTTAAATTAACTCTATATATATGTTAAATAATGTGACAAATGAATAAATTGACAATAATAATACACTGACTTTTGAATCAATTTTCCAATTGTTCAAAGGTACAATGACAATTAGTACAAAGAGAGTAGCAATGATTCCTCCAGTGGTGTATTTATAATGTGAATCTAATTCAAAATCAATATATTCGAGTAAAATAGATTTTTGACTGTCTTTGATTCGGCTGAACATAATTAATATACCGTCAATTCCAATACCAAAGACAAAAAATAATAGAGGGCTTCCTAGGCATGCACACAATGCTATATCAATAACACCAATTTGAACAAAAGTAGTATTTGAAACTAAATCACCAACAGAATTTCCCCATGCAAACACAGTAAGACCAAGAATTGTTCCTGAAATGTTATACTTTTCCGTCCAATCTGTAAGAATAACAACGATTGATTGCACTGTACTAAAAATTGTTGCCAAAGATAAGATGAATACCATCACAGCTATCAATGCAGAATTATTAGTTGTTAGCTTCTTTTGGTATCGATATACTAAACTTAACATCAAACTCAAACAAACTCCAAATAACCAGATAGTGATTTTTTCATATAGAAGAAATGAAAGCACAATTGGTGACATTGATAACTGAACTATTTGAATCTTCGATAGTTGCCCATCTTTTTCAATGATAGAGCCAGTCGGAATATATATGTTCAATAAAAATGAAATTGGGGTGGTATACAATAGAATCAAAAGTTCAGATAAACAGCATTGATTTTTCTCGATCATTAATTTATCATATAAATCAAACCCATGAAATGCAGAGTCCTTCGATACACCATCTCCATTTGATTTTGAAGTATGAACACTAAGGAAAGGTGAGTTGATAGGACTGAATGGTTGAGCCATATATGGAAGATAGTTACAACTTAATGATTTTTGTGATTGAGGGCGGTTTAAAGAGTCAATATATTGCGAATTTGTTGGGAAATTACCATTTGGTTGTGGTTCACCTAATGATACTGTGCTCTCTATGTCTGATACTTCATCATCATTACCAATACTAAAAACAGGAACTTTGTGTTTTGTTTGTTCTCTCTGCGATAAACTAGAAGGTTTTATCAATAATGAATTTTCATCTGGTAAAGAAACAATATCTTGATTTAGGGTATTATTTATCTCATTATCAGTATCCCAAATATCTAAACAATCTCTTAATGTCATTCTAACCCAACCATGATAAGTGTGTCTCATATATGTTTGAATTGACTTTTTTATAGCATCTCTTCTATCATCAATGCCGTTGTCAAAAAATGCAATGTTATCTAGATCATTATCTCGTTCATTACTGATTATTGACGGCAAACTTTCAATTTGGGTATCTTTGTAGGTTGGTGTTTCTTGGTGTTCGTGTAATTGGAATATAACATAACCACTATATGCTGTAATCATTATCATACATTCCCAAAATTTCAATTTACCATCAGATAAAATGAAAACAGATAAAAGTATTAGTATAAAAAATAATAAAATATCCTCCATATAATGTTTTCTACAATATTTTGCAGTCGTTTCTTTCTTGTTTTGAACTGATAGATTTTCAATGTCTGTTGATGTATTGATTTCAGCATTCTGAATATTTTCTTCAATATGTATAGTTTTGCTTAAACCCATCATACCAATTACAACAGTGATTAAAAAGAAAACGCCACCTAATAACTCACCAACTGCAAGTGATGTAGCACCTGTTTTCATGGATTTGTATGTACTAGTAATATCTGGTAGGGCATTACCTAAAGCTAACAATGTCATACCAGATATTCTATCTGAAATGTTTAATACATCTTTAGATATAGTAGATAACGAAGGAGACAAAAAATCAGAGGTAACTAAACCAAGAATAATAAAACATCCGATAAGTAATAATGGTTGAAGATAGAACTGTCTAATAGTGTCAAATGCAGTTGCAGAAATGGCTAAAATAATAGCGATTGCATAGAAGCTATAAATGTGGGCTTTGTTTAAATTTAGACTCCACATAATAGGAAGTTATAATCTATACACTAATTTCTACCTTTCTATAGGATCACTCGGTCATCAATAGTAGCCTTTTTGGTCTTATCTTGTTTCAATTGAGAAATTTGTCAAATACTGATGAGTTATGTGAAATTAGCTAGTTGACTATTTAAAAGTTAAAAGAGGCTAGAACAATTTTTTTGAAAGACCGAAAATTTATAGAGTACTCATCTCATAATGTAAGTAACTTTATAGCGAACAGAAGTTCTTGTTTAGCAAATTAATGAACTTGATTTAAGTAAGATGAGGTAGGTATATCTCTAAAAGTGACTTTAAATTTAGTAGTTATATTTTTCTTTATACAAAATTAAAATTATACATATATGATTATTCTATTTAAACACGGTCTAATTTTACTTTGTTGTTTTGCTTGGCAATCAAAGCAACTCTGTCACCCAATGACAAAGCTAAACCTTGACCCTTGGAACGAATACGGACATGACCAACCACTTGGTTAGTATTGATATCCTTTTCAATACATAAATTGGCTAATGCATCTTCACCAAAGGAAGATTTTGCGTATAAGTTACAACTTAAGAATCTACAATCTTCTTCACCCAATGATTCTTCTGGTGTTAAAATACTCATATTTGTACCTTTAACCAATTCTCTCAAATATGCGTGTAATGTTGGTAAATCAGCATTAACTGAGATTTTGTTTTCCCATTCAAAAGCATTCCACATAGTACGGAAACTTTCGTCATTTGTCTTAGCTGGTTTAATGTAATCCATAACATCAACATGTACATCATTCAAGATAACATAACGAGCATCTTGACCATGGGCACCATCATAGATAATGTTACCGAATATAACACCAGTATCGGCTGAAGAAACCTTGACAGTAATTGTAATTTTGTGGAAACCATGTGGAACAACGTTTGTACTTGGTGGATTATCAATAATCTTCAAATCACCTAAAGTAGCAAATTGAACGTGTAAGTTTTTCAAAGTGTCTTTAGTTTGGTTAACAAGTAGAACATCGAAAACAACATCAAATTGATTTGTTGTGACGTAAGCTTCAGCATATACTGGGTCAGAGAAACCAGTTAATTGAATAATCTTACCTAATTTAGAAGATACGGTACTAGCATTGGACTTAATTTGTAAACCGTTGATAGCTAAGTTTAAATCTTCTTCAATAGAATCTTCGTTAGAAGCAGATGATTCGAAACCAGCGAATTGTCTAAAGGCAATAGACTTGTCAATAGGATCGGCATGCTTCTTAATATCAATAGCAGATCTCTTAGCTAAAGCTTTCTTAGAGCGAGCAACTTGCTTTTGGAAAGAAGATTTAGTAGCATCCAAAAAGGCTAATTCCAATAATTTCTTTTCTGATTCCTTTTTACTTGGGTTGCTGTCATCCATTAAAATAGAGATAGCATTGAAAATTCTTTCAGAAGAATCTTCATCAATTTTCTTTTCAACCAAAGAACTTTGACCAACTCTAATAATACTGACCAAGATCAATAAAGATTCAGCTTTCATAGCATTAATCATACTTTCACCTTTGGAAACAGTCTCGAATCTTAGAATTAATTTAATAATAGTAGTAGCTAAAATAGATGCAGTGTAGAAATCACCACCTAAAATGAAACGGCGCATTGGTGGTCTAGCATCACGTTCTTCAGCAGAAATTGAATTATTAGTTGCACTAGAATCAAAAGCATTTTCGGTAGCGTAAGTACCATCTGGTAAAATAACAGGACCAGTATGCTTAATAGCTTGTTCTTCTTCTTCAGCATTTTCATCCTTACTGTTATTTAATCTCTTGACTTCAGATTGAATAATTGGAACTTCACCAACAGAACTACGGATATGTTTCCAACAATTTTGAATTTCAGCTTCAGTTTCAGTGTATTCACCTAAAATCCATAAAGCACCACGGTAAGCCTTGGCAGACTTAATGTTGTCCATAGAATAAACTAAATTCTTTAGAATACTTTCTCTTAATTGAGGGAACTTTTCGACAACTTCCTTGACAAAGGAAATAACTTCGCTAGCAGCAGTAGAGCTCAAATCACCGATTAAATCCAACAGTAAAGAGATAACATCAGCAGCAGCTTCAACAAAACGAATAGCAATAGAGTGAATAGTTTTAATCAACAATTGTCTGTATTGCATAGTCTTATCCTTTTCACTGTTAGTGATAGTTGATTGTAATTCTTTCTTTAACAATTTGACAACAGCATCGACATTTCTGGAAGCAACTAAATCCATTGAGATATCTAAAGCTTTACCACGAACATCTAAATCCTCAGCAGTTAAGACTCTTAAAATTTCTAAAGTTAAATCTTCTAAAGAACCTGGATTCTTTGTGTTAATTTCTTGAACACGATCTAAAACAATTAATTTAACATTGTTATCAGATTCTTTAACAGCTAAATCAATCAATTTAGTAGCAGCAGTAGTTAACACATCAGGATTAGTAGATAAAGCAGTTAAAGCCAAACTTGTTTCAAAAGAAACTTCGTTAGAATTAGTAGAACCTAAAATTTCAGATAACAATTCAATGTATTGAGCTTTTAAAGATGGAGTATGAATAGCATCTTTTCTAATAAATTGAACTAAAGAAATTTGTAACAATGGGTCTAAAGTTTCAATAGAAGTGATGTTATCTTCCAAATAAGTTAAAGCAGCTTCACGATCTAATTCAGATAAACCTAAGAAAGCATTTCTTTTACAAATAGGATCAGTTTCAGCAACTAAGAAAGATTGAATAATTTCCTTAGCGTCTGGTAATAAATGATCACTAACTTGATAAATTGTCAAAACAGCTAAGATGGCATATTTACGAACATAAGCATGACGGTAATCTAAACAAGCTAAAACTGAAGGAACCATTTGTTCTAATAATTCAGCTTCTCTTAATTTTGTTAAAAATCTTAAAGTATTACCTCTAATATACTCATTTGGATGTTGTAAATCATGTTGAATAGCATTACAAACTAAAATCATTTCATGTCTTAATTTACCATCAGAATCTAATTTTGGAACAATTTCCCAATAAAAGTATAATAATTTCTTTAATCTTTTATTTTTAGAAGGCATAACAAATCTAATGATATGCATCAACAATTCAGGCAATGGATTACCTTCCAACATGGTGACTAAGATTTCCTTCATAGTTTCAATCTTATCTTCATCAGTACCTTGTTCTAAAGCTTTTTGGAAATCAGCAACAGTGTAACTGACACCTAAAGGAGATGGATCAAATACCAAAGTATAAGCTGGTTGCTTAGTAGGAACACTCATTGTTATGCTTATCTATTGACAACTCGCTCGATTAACTATTTTAATCCTCTATAAGATACACAATAACAAACCAATTGAATTATTAACCATTAAATAATTTAATTTATCACTAATTTATCAAATTAACACTATATTTTTCCACTAATCTTGTATTTTTTCATCAATATTCATTGAAACGACTATTCAATTAATTATTGAACAATTTGGAAAAAGTTATTGAAGGGGAAATTTCAATACTATGGTAGGGGAGGGTAACATCTAGTACTATAACACAGACAATTGCCGCAGAACCAATGGGAAATATTTGAACACCTGTTAATTTATGGGCTGTGCCGGGTCATGTGACTGCAGAACGGGTAACGCTCAGGTGATTAAATATTACTATACAATTTAATTGATTAAATGATGGTATATGTATTGGTATCTATTTATTATACATTGGCAGCCAGTGTGAGAGATACCTCTTGTACACTTCTGGGGTTGTTTTGTTTTGTTTTGTTTTTTCTGAGGGGTTTTTTTGGGGGAGGAAATATGGCATGCTAATATCTTTCTTTTTTTTGTAACATTTCAGATTTTGCAATGCAGCTCAAACTTATAAGGCTTCAACTTCCTTGACAACTTCGTTGAATGATTCTTTGTATTCTTCTTCTTTACCCTTGCTGTCTTTCTTCTTGTTACTACCTGGGACAATGAATACAACAGAAGTTGGT
>JANIWO010000065.1:0-29428 GCA_030555675.1 Vanderwaltozyma tropicalis
CGCTTTGAACTCTCACATGTTCTTAAAGGACCAAGGTGGTGTTGTTATCTCCATCAAGGCTAACTGTATTGATTCTACCGTTGATGCTGAAACCGTTTTCGCTAGAGAAGTCCAAAAGTTACGTGAAGAACGTATTAAGCCAATGGAACAATTGACTTTGGAACCTTATGAAAGAGACCATTGTATCGTCATTGGTAAATATATGAGAAGTGGTTTGAAGAAATAAATAATGTAAATTTTGAAAAATAATTCTTTTCTGTTTTACATTTAATAAAAACTCAATCATGTTTTTTATTTCATTCATATTTCTTCATTCATTATCCTTTCTAACCAGGCCTTGTAAAATAGATACTCTATTACTACTGTTTAACTACTGTATGTATGTATAGATAATTTAAAAAACGATTTAAAAATTGATTAAAATGTTAACCTTCTATATATAATTAAAGTCTATATAAGATTGTATCAATTGATTTAATGATTTTATATAGTATGGTATTATACTTTCGTCATAGTAATAAAATTCTTTGGACATCGGTATATTCGTCACAATGCACGGCAGTGCAATTGATATCTATTATATAAATTATGTAATTTTAATATTAAATAACTAGTTGCTTAAATTAGTTTTAGACTCCTCTCAACTACAATCCAATACCTTAAAAGTTCCACTCTCGTTGCGGTAGGTTATATTAACTTGACAACCATGTCTGAGGGCAACGATTTTGAAGAAGGCCAAGACCTTGATTCAGCACAAAATAAGCATGGAAATGATGAATCAATTATCTTTATAGAAAGTGATACAGAAGTTGATAACGAGTTATCCAATGATAATAGAAGAACAAATAATGCACCATATGATAGGAATGGTATCCCCCGTGATGCCTTAAACAGATTTATAAATTCTAATGGTTCCAATGTAGCCATTGATAGAGTACGGCATTCTAATGAAAGTATTAATAATGAAGTGATACCAAATGAAAATAATGATACAGATGATGACATAACTATTCTAGAAGAGCATAATGTGTATAGATCAGAAAATCATCCAATATTATCTAATACAGAATATATCGATTTAGATAATGAGCCAGAAATTCAATCATCTAACACAAATAATGGAGCTATAGTCATTAATCATAATCAACAAAATACAAGCACTAATGGTAACGATGATGATGAGCTTATGATTGTACAAGAAATAACCACAAATCCAAGAATTCTATTGAATTTACCAGGTGGTGAAACATTAGAAATCGATGCATCACAAACTGATAGACCATATCGAAGTTCATTTGAGTGGCAAGATAATATTCCGGAAGCTAGAAGACGAACACTTCGAAGAGCTACAAGAAGAGTTAACAGGCTATTCTTTAATCCTTCAGAAAGTGAATCAGATGAAGATGATCATCCTCATGAACAATATATAAGAACAAGACAGCGAACCGAAAGAGGAGTGGGTAATATCATGAGAAGATCGGCTAGGTCAACTAATACTCTCCCATTGATGACTAGAATAGCAAATAATGCATTGTTGAGAAGATTATTTGATCATGAAGGACAATCATATAGATTGACAAGTGTACACCCTGAAATGAATGCTATAAAGGAAAAGATTGAACAATTTCCGTATGAACTTCGGTCAGCCTTTGATTTATCTGGAAACGTCGAACAGTTTAGATCTAAACTTCAAGATATTGATACAAGTTATATTATGAGCATACCGGATTTAATACATATATACACGTCATATAGAGCACATCTAGCAGATGGATGGATTATTGGCAGAGTTAGAACAGGGAATAATGTAGGAGCCAACGATAACCAAAGGAATAATTTTTATAACGATAGAGATACTATAAATGAACATAATAGGACAGTATCTAGATTATCATCAAGAAATATAAATGATCCAAATGAATTTATATTGAGAGAGAATGGTAATGACACTTTAAACAGGAATATGGCTCCAGGTACAGAACAAGAAAGGTTAGCTGCAGTATTATTTGGAATTAATGGATTTATTGATAATGAAGCTGCAGAAACTAGAAGAGCGATAGAAATGGTTCAAGAAAGAGAAGAAATTGAATTTGATAAGAGAATGAAGATGTTTACGGAAAAATCTAAACACCAAGAGCAAGCTTTCAATAAAAAAGCTAATGAACTACCAGAAGGTTATAGTGCTTCATTTGGTACGGAACCAAAAATGAAGATAAAAATGTTTAATAATGGTGTTGAAGAAACAGCATATGTTACAGATGATAATCTAGTAGATTCATGGGAAGATATACCGGCATGTTGTCTGTGTGGTGTTGAACTAGGAGTAGGTATACCTCAAGAATATTTGGGAATAAGTAAAGAGAACAAAGGGCTATCTTTTGAAAGTTTAGTTGCCCGATATGGATTCCAATGTCCATATCAAACATTATTAAGGCCATCGGAGATTGATAGAGAGTTATCTAAGAGAACCTTCATTGCTACATGTGGGCATACCTTTTGTGGACGTTGTTTTGCAAGGATTGATACAGCAAAGGGTAAAAGTAGAATGGTAAAATCTAAGTTAAAATTATTAAAAGGTTCTGCACATCCAGATAATTATGGACCTAAGATATGCCCTGGGAAAGATTGTAAAAGTTTATTACGTTCAAAAGGTAAAATGAGAGAGGCCTATTTATAAGGTACATATATAATTCATTGTTTTTCTTCTACATAATATTTTATGGGTAACATGGATAATATCATTACTAGAACAAAACTAATAATATATTCCCTGCTCAGTTATTATCTTCTACAGTTTTCTATTTACAAGAACCTTAACTAATGAAGAATCTATCAATTAATTACTAACAGTTGAGAAAAAAAAACACGGATGTTATGATATCTAAAAATAGCACTATGGCAATATTAGGTAGTAAAACTTATGAAAAAAAAATGTCCATCCTTTTTTTGTTTTTTGTTTCAATCTTCACCTTCTACAGAGACCCCATACTCTGAATCTCTGAACTTCTCAATTGGTACAAATGCTTTTATGATATACGCTTTTAGTACCTTAACTAGATAGAATGTTACATTTCTTATTCAGATAAGTACAGACATTATATAAAATTAACTATTTTTATCAAGCCCTCAGGTCATGGTAAGGACAACCTAATTAAACTTAGCAACATTTATTCATAACTAACCTGAATTAAAATAGCAATGTATAGATACATATTGCACCATTGAACCAGAGTCTCTTTGAAATTCCAGCTTGTTCATCACATTTAGTCAGCTCATCGAATGAATTCTTCTTAATGCAAGCATTAAAATAGATTCAAAATTTCGAAATGTGTTTTTTGACATTTTACTAACAAACATGTGTACAAATGCGGACTTGGATGGTAACTGAGAAGTTAATTTTTCAATATCGAATATAAAAATAAAAATGAACTAAGTGTCTTTTTGGAAAGTGTTAGGTTAGTACTCTTGATCTATATATTATTTTATTTTATTTTATTTCATTTTACAATTCAGATATAAATTGTATTGTCTAATAGAGGCTTAGGTTGTTTTAAGCTCTTTAATTGTCAATTGTCGTCAATTAGGAATTAGTAGTATTGGGAATATTTTGATATATATATTCATAAATTTTTTTTTCACTGATTTAAAAGTGATTGATTTAAATACGAATAGCTATTTATTATATTTGAATTACCTTTCACAAAGGGAACCGAAGTTGGACATTTATTGATAATATTATGATCAATCTACCTAGAAGGTTTGTCAAACATGTTAAATCAAGCGCAATTATTGTACTACTGATAATAACATTTTTTATTATTCATAATGAAAATTTTGATTGGAGTTTAATTAGGTTAAATAATGAATCAACTAAATCAGTTAATGATTATAAAAATTATTTACAAAATTATTTACAAAATTATTCAGAAGATGATGTAAATAATAATAGTGGAGCCGTTGATGATCAGGGAATTGATGAAGATTCTGATTCAAAACCAAAGATAACTGATGAAGAAAGAAATAATTTATTAAAAGGTTTCTATTCTGAAATTTTCAATTCTATATCTAAATATTCACCACCTGGGAAATCACCAAGAAAATATGGTGAAAAATGTGAATTAAGTGGTGATATTAGTGATAGACCTGATAATTATGATCAATGGTATAAATTAACAAAAAATGAATTGAGCAATTGTTTAGATATTTCTAGAAAAGATTTAAAATCTTTAAAAACAAACCATTTAAAATTCGTTGAAAATTTAAATCAATTAGTTTTACCAAAACATGTTTATAGTGGTAAAGGTATTGTTATAGTTGGTGGTGGAAGATTTTCTTTATTATCATTCTTAATTATTAAAACTTTAAGAAATTTGGAAACAACTTTACCGGTTGAAGTTTTTATTCCACCTCAAGATGAAGAAGAAAAAGAAGGTTTTTGTAATACGTTATTACCACAATATAATGCTAAATGTATTTTTATTTCAGATATTTTACCACAAGATATAATTGATAAAAATACTTATGATGGTTATCAATTTAAATCTATTGCTATGATTGCATCAAGTTTTGATGATATGTTATTATTAGATGCAGATAATTTCCCAATTAAAAATATTAATAATATTTTTAATCAAGAACCATATAAATCGACAGGTTTGGTTTTATGGCCAGATTTTTGGAGAAGAACAACAAATCCAAAATATTATGAGATTACTGGTTCAGCAATTGATTTAAAAAAAAGAGTTAGAAATTCTATGGATGATATTACACCACCTGAAATTTATACAAAAAACTTATTTGATTTATCAACTATACCATTACATGATTTTGAAGGTACAATTCCTGATTTATCAACAGAATCTGGACAGTTATTAATTAATAAAGCAAAACATTTGAAAACAATTATTTTGGCATTGTATTATAATGTTAATGGTCCAAATTGGTACTATCCAATATTTTCACAAAGAGCATCAGGTGAAGGTGATAAAGAAACATTTATTGCAGCATCGACATTTTTCGGTTTACCATTTTATCAAGTTAAAACTAAAACAGGTGTTGATGGTTATCATCAAGAAGATAATAAAGGTTTTAGAGGTGTTGCAATGTTACAGCATGATTTTGCACAAGATTTCCAAAGATATAAAATGGCCAAAGAAGAAATTCAATTCCATTATAAAGATAAAGAATCTAGAAGATTTGATAAAAATTATACACCAGAAGAATTTTATAAAAAATATATTATTATGAATGATGATAGAAATGGTGGTGCAAGTGAAGTTGATGTATTATTTGTTCATTCAAATTTACCAAAATTTGATCCATTTACTTTATGGGAAGGGAATGATTTAATTGTTAATGATAAACATATTAGATCATATAAAAATTTACAAAAATTACACAATTATGATATTGAATTAGAAAATTTTAAAGTTTTCCATCAATATATTTGTTTAGATAATGTTAAATTCAAATATCTTGAAGAAAAACTAGAAGGTGATGAAGAAAAATTTAAAAGTATGTGTAAATATATTAGAGAAAGAGTTACATTCTTACACTCTACGCATTATAGGGCAATTAACCCTCAATAATTATAATAAGATTAATAGTAAAAGCAATTAATAGTCATTTTATATTTGTAAATATTTAAATAGTGTTTTTCCAAATATTTTAAAAGTATAATCAAAGTATTTATTTTCAATTATTTTGTCATCATTATTCCTAACAGCAACTAATGAACTTTCCATATACATATACATTATTTCAATATTATTTATATTCACCAAAAATATAATGCTTCCAATCGGAGTCGAACCGATGATCTCCACATTACTAGTGTGGCGCCTTACCAACTTGGCCATAGAAGCTGCTAATTTATGAAGAATGTGAGAATAACAAGAAAACAACAGGACAATATTGCATATTTTCAATTCAAAATCTATCTACTACTGAAGAAACAAACACCTACAGATAAATAAGTAAATCCATAGTAAACTACATTCCTATCAACAGCTTATTATAAAACTACAAAAACATAAACAAGATGTATGTATAAATATATATAATATTTGAAGTAATATCACTAACTACTACCACTTTTACTAAAGTGGTTTTTTGAAAAGAAATTGTACTCCCTTACAAGACACACACACATCAACAAAGAAACAGTTAGAATTGCTTCTCCATCAACCGTACCCATTAAATTAGCTATGTATTAGCTGTCTTACGCCGTGAGAATTGAGAAAACGTTTTGCAAATTGCATAATTTGCATGATAATTAGTTGTGGTGTGAAATGAAAAACTTTTTTTTGTCGGATTTTTTTCATGATTTGTTCAATTGAGAGTGCAGTTTGTGAACATTGTTGTTTGTTGCACAATTGTTTCTTGAATCAATTGTAATTGTTCTTGTCATATATATATTTAACTGATTATTCAATTGTATTAGTTGTTATTAGTACTTCTTCATTGTATGCTTCTTTTTCTTTTTTTTATGGATAGTTTAACTAAACTAGTTACCTAAATATATTCAAAAATGGTTTATACTACTAGACAAATTGGTGCTAAGAACACTTTGGATTACAGAGTTTTCGTTGAAGAAGATGGTAAGCCAGTTTCTCCATTCCACGACATTCCACTATATGCTGATGAAGAAAAGCAAATTTTAAACATGGTTGTTGAAATTCCACGTTGGAGTAATGCTAAATTGGAAATTACTAAAGAAGAATCTTTAAACCCAATTATTCAAGATACTAAGAAGGGTAAATTAAGATTTGTTAGAAACTGTTTCCCACACCACGGTTATATTCATAACTACGGTGCCTTCCCACAAACTTGGGAAGATCCAAATGTTTCTCATCCAGAAACTAAAGCTGTTGGTGACAATGATCCAGTTGATGTTTTAGAAATTGGTGAAACTATTGCTTACACTGGTCAAGTTAAACAAGTCAAAGTTTTAGGTATTATGGCTTTATTAGATGAAGGTGAAACTGATTGGAAAGTTATTGCCATCGATATCAATGATCCATTAGCTTCAAAGATGAATGATATTGAAGATGTTGAAAAATATTTCCCAGGCTTATTAAGAGCTACAAATGAATGGTTCAGAATTTATAAAATTCCTGATGGAAAGCCAGAAAATCAATTTGCCTTCTCTGGTGAAGCTAAAAACAAGAAATATGCTATGGATATTATTAGAGAAACTAATGATTCTTGGAAAGAATTAATTGCTGGTAAGGCTTCTGATGATAAGGGTATTGCTTTAGCTAATACTACTCAAACTGGTACTCCAGCTTTCTCTGCTACTGCTGCTGCTTCCGTTCCAGCTGCTTCTCCATTAGCTGATGCTCCAATTGACAGTTCTATTGACAAATGGTTCTTCATTTCTGGTTCTGCTTAAATTTAATAAATTATATTATTTTCTACATATATAAAAAACTATAAATAGATTATTAAATTAAATTTATTATTCAATTACTGCATATTATAAAAATGAAAACAATAAAATAAAATAAAATAAAATAAAATAAAATAATATTTCGAAATGAAAAATTCCCTTAATTAAACCGATATTTACTTAAAAATATATTATATATTATACATAAAAATAATCATTAAAATTTTGTTATATTTGGATAACATTATTAAAAAGTAATTTATGATCTTTCACCTCTTAATCTTCTAGCTAATTTAATATCCTTCTTTTGGATAGTAACTCTCTTAGCATGAATAGCGGCTAAATTGGTATCTTCGAATAAAGAAACTAAGTAAGCTTCAACAGATTCTTGTAAAGCACCGATAGCAGAAGATTGGAATCTTAAATCAGTCTTGAAATCTTGAGCAATTTCACGAACTAATCTTTGGAAAGGTAATTTTCTGATTAATAATTCAGTAGATTTTTGGAATCTTCTAATTTCTCTCAAGGCAACGGTACCTGGCTTATATCTATGAGGCTTCTTAACACCACCGGTAGATGGAGCGGATTTTCTGGCAGCCTTAGAAGCTAATTGCTTTCTTGGGGCCTTACCACCAGTAGACTTTCTAGCTGTTTGCTTAGTTCTGGCCATTATGTATGAATATGGATGTGTGTATGGACAGAGTATTTGACAAAAGAAAAAAGTACAAAAAGAATATACATACTATAAAAATAATAATAATGAAAAACACAAGTAACAAATGGAAATAAAATTTAAATTAAAATAAATATTAATCAAATCCTTTTATATCCAACAATTTCTCAAAAAAATAAAACAAGAATCCTGTTTGCTTACTCCCTTTAGATTCTCCTCAAAAAATTGTTGAGAAAAGAAGAAAAGACCCCAACCATGTGGGAAACACCCAGTCATTACAGCATAATAAGCCAATAATCTTCAAATAAACACAAAAACGCACCAATAAAATTGAAAAACAAGTAGGTAATTTTTAAATTAATATAATGATGCGAAACTTTCAGAACGAATTTATTATGAAGAATTGACTAAAATTGTGAAAAACTCGGTCCGATTTTATCTTAAAAAAGTTATTTTTTAGAATGGAAAATGATAATTTCGGACTCAGATTTTCGCTTTAATACATAATTAAGATATTCTCAAAATTTCTCACCCATTATTTGGGGGGGAAATAACAATATAATAAATTTCATTAAAATGTATGAGTAGATGAGATGAAATTATTATGGGTTATGGGTTTGTTTGTTTTGGATTTTCCTTTATGGTAATTGATTAATCCTTGTTTATTAACAGGGAGAGAGAGAGAGAGAGAGAGACAAATTTATTTATATATATATAGAAGGTTTTTTCGAGAATATTTTTTTGATTTTAGTTTGTTCTTGTTTTTGTATTAGTTATTCTTTAATTCTTGTTTTATTTTGTATTGTTTTATCTTATTTTATTTTATTTTTTATTTTTAATATTTAAGAAAAACAACTAAATAAATAAAATATATATACATAATGTCCGGTAGAGGTAAAGGTGGTAAAGGTCTAGGTAAAGGTGGTGCTAAGCGTCACAGAAAGATTCTAAGAGATAACATTCAAGGTATCACAAAGCCAGCTATCAGAAGATTAGCTAGAAGAGGTGGTGTTAAGAGAATCTCAGGTTTAATCTACGAAGAAGTTAGAGCCGTTTTAAAGACTTTCTTAGAATCTGTTATCAGAGATGCTGTCACTTACACTGAACACGCCAAGAGAAAGACTGTTACTTCATTAGATGTTGTTTACGCTTTGAAGAGACAAGGTAGAACTTTATACGGTTTCGGTGGTTAAATAAAAATATAAATATAAATATCAAATATAAATATCAAATAAATATCAATAATAGGAAAATATAATTAATTATTCATTCATTCATATACTTTAATTTCTTAAATCCCCTTAGTTTTCATGATCTAAATAAAAATTATTAGTATTATTTATGTTTAGTTCATGAAATTATATTTTAGTCATCTAATGACTACACAACTAAATATCTAATATATTATAACTAATTATAAATAAAACATGTTATATCTTGACAAATATCTTTAATACGATGTTTCAACAAGTACAATACCAATAAATTAAATAAATATGTCCATTAACACCCTTTATATTCTTGTAATTACAGTTTTACACTTGTTATATACTCATTTACATGTCTACTTAATCAATTCTTAACCATTTCGCATGGTTAAAACTGGAATTTAAAGTAAATTACACACATTAAAAATTAATAATAATATATTAATACCATTGTTAATTCAGACAACATCTTTTATCTTTTACAATTAAAAAACTATTAATTTAATGGCCAGATGGTATTAATTTTTAATAATTATTTGATATTTTCATAGGCGAAATTTTAATTAAAGGAAGAAAAAGAAGGAAAGAGAAAGAGGAAGAAAAATTTTTTAATAATTAACTATTGGATTTACTGGAAAGATAGTTAATAAGATTATATATATTCAAATATTAAATTTTTAAATAATTTAATAAATTTAAACAATATTTTAAAGAAAATATTGTTATATAATATTGCTTAACAAGAGGGAAATAAATATTAAAAAAATCACTAATAATTCATAAAGAAGGGGCAAAGTGATGCAACATTCAACAGCTCATACTTCAACAAGAAGAAGTACAACATCAACAACTGATATTAATAATTCAAATATGAATAATAATACTAGTAATGATGTAAATGATACTAGTAATAATATGGAAAATAATATTGAAAATGAGATTACAAATAATCAATCATCATTAAATTCAAATAATTCTAATAATAATATTACAAATAATCAATCAAATGGAAATGTTTTAAGTTTACCACAAGGTCAAATACCCATTACTGTATTATCAAATCGTAATAATGACGATGGAGATGATGATGATGGTAATACTAGATCTATGAGAGATTATACTGAATCCTCATTTAATATTAATATCAATAGTACAGGTACTATTACTCCTTCATTTAACACCAATACAAGTACTTCAATGAATATTAATTCTAGTAGCAGTAATAGTTCAAGTAATAATAGTGCCGTTAGTATGGTTAACCAAATAAATTCTTCAACTATTTTTAAACCTTTCGATCCAAAGACTGGTCAATTTGTTAATGGTACTAACAATGACGATAATAATATTAATAAAGGAGATGAAGAAGAAGAAGAAGAAGAAGAAGAAGAAGAAGAAGAAGAAGAAGAAGAGGATGAGGAGGAAGAAAGAAATATATTACCAATCATGCAACCTTTGAAAATACATTCATCTTCACTACACTCAAATAAATTTAGATCACTTTCAGTACCAACTATTTTACACTCATCATTAAAAACTTTAACTAATTTTCACCAAAATAATTTAAGAAATAATCCAACATTAATTAGTGGTAATAATAATAGTAATATTAATCTTAATGTCACTACTACAGAAGTGAAAAATTCTGGAAATTCTAATAATAATATTAACAGTAGTAATAAAAATACCAATGGTGCAATCTCATCATCAATTTATCAACATCCAATAATGGCACAGGCTGGTATAAAGAAAAGAAAATATACAAGATCACATCGTTCTATCTTAAGAGCAACAAACCAGCCAATTGCATCAACAAAATCACCTTCAAATCAGCATCAATCAAATTTTAAAAATTCTTCAATACTTAATATTCCAAAAAATAACAAATCAGATATTAATTCACTATCCAGACACTCCCAAATATTAAACAACCAAAGATTTCACTCATATAATGATGGTATCAAAAATAACTTGAACAATTTAACAATTGAAGAAAGAATTACTTATATCAAATCATACCCATCACCATTACCATTACCTCCAATTAATTTACAATGTTTAAAAGAAATTGATTTACAAGAAATTGTTAAAAATCCACAATTAAGACACGATATCATATTCGATCCCCTATTACAATTTAGACCGAATCTAGATGGTGAAAGAGGAGTTAAGAAGACTCAATTATCCGATAAATATTGGAATGATGTAGAGAATGAATTGTTTGTTTACACTCAAAGACCTGACGTCTTTGATTTTAATCACACAAGATTAGTTCCATTATTCGATACATTAAGAGAAGTTTTATTAACAACTGTACCTCAAAAGGAATCTCATATGATAAATGGTGTTTTAGATACCGAATTAACAGTTCAAGAGATAATTAAAGGATCATTACAAATGTCAACTTTTGCAGATTGGTTAGCACAATTATTTAAACATCATTGTGCTCCAATGCGTGATACATGGGTTGATAAAATGCATACTAAATTCAAAGAAGCTGAAAGCGAATCATCTTTACCGAAATTAATTTCAGGTTTAAGACTGGTATTCCAGATTTTAGAAGCTATGAAATTAGATATTGCAAACCATCAAATAAGAATTCTAAGACCAGCTTTATTAAGTAATGCTGTAGAGTTTGAAAAACAATACTTTCATCCTTTAATGGATTCAAACAAGATTGACTTGAAATCGTCACTCGTTTGGTTTAATATTAAATTTGAAGAAAGTGAATCAGCTGGTTTATTAAAAACTGGTGAGGTTTCTTCACAAGATGTATACAGGTTATGCATAAAATCAATTATTAGTTTGTTATCATGTAGAAAAATGGTAAGGTCTTATCCAACTGCCTTAACTTTTGATCATACGAGGCTAATTTTATTAAGGGCTGACCTTCGTCAAATTGTTTGTTTAATGGTTTGTCGTTTACTGTTTCAACAACTAGTAGCAAGCGACTCTACACTGGATGCTGCTACCAAAGAATATGTTGTTAAAACTTATACACCAAAAAATCTAAAAAGAGATATAGTTAGTATCATTACAGATGAACATGGTAATTGTAGATGGACCAAAAATATTATGTCAATTTCTGTTCATTTATGTAAAGTTATCAGTGATTTGAAAATAGAATTTTCTCAAAAAGATAACACCGAGCTAAAGTCCACCAACTTCCCAAGTTTAGACGATGTTAAAATTAATTTTGCCAAATCCTGGTTGTCCAAACAAACTCAACCTTTAAGTGAAGTTTACGGTGTTTTAGAAAATAGAGTACTTAAAGCATTAGAAGATACAATCTATTTGAATTCTGGTTGTACATTAGATGGTAGAGTAAAACAAGATTTTGTTTACCTATGTAGTACAACTAGTGCTTCCAACCCAGAGGACAATTCTACTTCAGCAAGTGATAAAGTCGCTTTGAAATGCGAATCTGATAAAGCTGAAGCATCTAACCAGCAATTCAGACCATTCAACTCAAAAATGAATAATAATCAAGGTGTTTTATCTTCTGTTGAAGCAGAAGAATTTGAGAATATATACCGTCATTTGTATACTGTTGTCAACTTCCATTGGTCTGTCTTTGGAGGCCACTACATGGAATCTGTTGGAGATAAAATGCTTAAAGAGGATAACTAAACAACTTCAAAACAATTCATTAAAAATCATTTTAACAATATATAATTCTTAATTACTTATTAAACAGTGTAATAAATATGAGCACATAATCAACAATAATTATTTTTTTCATCTAGAATCCTATTTTTAGAATCACAAATAATTTTGATACATTTTTCTCTCTCTATAAGATATATTTTACTTTGCAATAACAGTGAAAATTATCAATAAATTGAACCACGATTTCACAATAAACAGATACATGTTTAAATGTACATACACTTATACAGTTTTAAATAGTGCTATTTGCTAGTATTAATAGTCAACAATTTTGAATCATAGTTAATTTTAAGACCTTAGTGGTATCGGAATATTATTGTAAAGAAGAAAAAAGGCGGTTGATTTAGCAATAGTGAAAAATTTAGTTTAGATGCAACGCTATTTATTAAGTTGTTTTTATGTTATAGATTTAATAGAGAGTATCATCAAGAGTAATATCTATCTAATTCTATCCAAATTCCCTAGAATTTTATTTCTATCTTGTGGTTATTATTACATTTTCGAATTCGATTTTAGTATAACAATTTTCTACTTTGATCTATAAGTTGTATCAGATTCGGTGTTTCTTCAAAAAAAAAGACATTTATTTGACGATTCATCAATTAGATACAAAGCAAAATTGATTTAATTCTGATCACTTATACTATACTATTTTAGAAAGGCTATTCAAAGTTTATGAGCTATAATCCAAAAAAAATTTCGCCATTAGATGGTTTAAGAAATCAACGAAATATTTCTTCACAACTTGAGAAAGATCAACACAATTTTCTTAACAATGATAGTGGCAGCATAATATACAAAAATATCAACAATAGTCAGTTATCATTTGAGACTATTGCAACAACTGAAAGGTTACTAGATCGATTAGATCTAAGTTTAGAAGATGAAAAACTTTTAGAACAAGCACTGATAGAAGAAGAAGAGAAGAAAAGAGAATTAAGTGATAGTCAAGTAAATTTATCAACTATTTCCATGCCTGCTTCTGGGTTTCTATCTTTAAGAAATAGAAATAATGCTTCTCAAAAGATAGATCATGAAGAAAACAATGCTAAATTCTCTGAAACAGAGTTTGATGTAAAAGGTAATCTATCATATTCTAATGTAGAGCAACATTTTTCAAATACATCAAGGTATTCATATGTTGTTGAAGAGGATAGTGATTCAGATAGTGATATTAATGACACTTTTAAAAATAATAATTACAACCATTCTAATAAAAACCAACTTCAAGGAACAAATCATATCATCCAAAGCCCAAACCATATTCAAATGCATTCTAAATACAACTATTCAAATCAAAATCAAAATCAAAGACAACAAATGAATTCACAACTATATAAAAGTCAAAATCATGTCAATAATCAGAATAATATGAAAAATTTAACTGACCCACAACAATATAAGAATCCTAACAATACCAGAAACGTTGTAAATTTTGAAAAATATCGTTTTAAGAATCCAAACTATAGAATGAATCCATATACTAATTTACAAAAATCTGTTCCTCCTGTTAGTAAATATGAAGAGACACATAATATCCAAAATAATGATGGAAATGCTATAAATTTTATATCAAAAAGTAATAACAACATGCAGACTAAAAGAAGTGTCAGCTATGATACTCCATATAAAGATAATTTATATAAACCCAACACAAACTCATCTCATGGCTCTGGTACTTCCTCTAATAGTTTTAACGAACATGTTTCTTCAAACTCTATTGAGTTCATACAACAATCAAGAACTGCTTCCACAGGATTACAGTCTTCACCACATTTTAGGGAAATAACACCAGAACCTAATCCACAGTATAAAACCCACAAAAAGAAATCGTCATTTTCTCTAAGAAATATATTCAGATCTCCAAAATCTAATAAAGGCCATGCATCTTCACGTTCTGTTGATGCAACTTCAATGAATAGTAACTACTCAATGGATTTTGGAGGCTCTCCAAAGAAACCTTGTAATGATAAAAAGCATAGAATCCCACTGGAGGTTCCATTGCAATTTTCCAGTGGTAAGCACACACAGTCTGAAATGCAATCTGAAAATACTGATTTATCTCAATTGCCATCTGGTTTATATGATAATAGTCCTTTTAAAATAAACCAAGACGAATTCAAGAGTGCTACAATGGAAAAGACTTTTTCAAAAGAATCAAGAAGTTTATCACTCGATAGTGGAAATCAAACAAACAAAGTCTCTCCATTTTTAAATCGAGCTAATAATAATAATAATAATGAAATATTAGAAGTATCTGTTTTAAAAAAGCAGTCTCCACTTTCGTCATCTCTGGAAGTTCAAACCACTGATTCTGGTCTTGAATACAATGAAGGTAATGACAATATAATAGAGAGGGCAATTGCTATGAGAAATGAAGGAAAAATCAAAGAATCAACAGAAAATTTACGATTAGCATGTTTGAATGGTAATAGGACAGCATTTTTATTATACGGGTTAGCTTTAAGAAATGGTTACGGAGTACCAGTAAGTTACAAAAAATCATATCACTATCTAAAAGAAGCATCTGGTATTTTATCTTTAGAAACAGAAATATTAAAGGCTGATATCGATCCATTTGAATTAGAAAAAAATTCCAGTATACCAACTGTTATGGTTCAGCCTCAGGTACCAGCAATTTATGAGTGTGGTATATCATATTTAAAAGGTTATGGTGTCTTAAAACCTGATGAATTTATAGGTCTAAAGTTTCTTGAAAAAGCTGCTTCGTTGGGACATGTTGATTCAATGTGTCTTTGTGGTACTATTTGGTCTAGACATTCGAATGTTCGTAAAAAGAATTTACAAATAGCAGCAGCTTGGTTTAGACTAGCTGAAAAGAATGGAGCGAACTTGATTGGCTCTGAATGGATTTATAAAGATAAATATATGAAGATACAACCAGTATTTGATATGTAGTCATGTAGCATTATTTATTACAATTTTTGGAAAGTGAACCAAAAAAGGTTAATCTCAGTTTAGTTGAAAACAAAAATCAAATTACTTTTTAGACTTGAAATATTATTTTAATCTATAAAATGTCCTCTATAATATTTATAATTATGCTTAATTAGGTGCTTTCAATACCGTTTTTAGTAATCTTATAAGAAATTTGTTCAGAAGGTGAATTAGTAGAAAATACCACTTTTAAAATCCTTTTCACTTGCCAAAATGCTGAAGAATCAGTGGCTTTATAGAGATGAGCTTCCCCTCTTCTAACTAAAGGTGAGGCTTTGTACATTTTTTTTAGCAATATTCTTGTTGAAATGTGATTAGCCCAAGAAAGTCCTAAATTTGGAATCCTTGAATCTATTTTTCTTTTGACCAAAGTTTCATATGTTTGAGGCCTCACTCGATTAAGGTTAGTTTCACTCTTATTATTATTTTCTTCAGGTTTACTACCGTTATTGATACCATTTTTATTAACATCTTCATTATCATTTTTACTATTATTACCTTGTTCATTCTCATTGTTGTACCTTGATTTAAATATTTCTTTTTGTACTAACATGTAATCTTCATCATCTGATAAAATTGTACTTTCATTTGAGAGCTTTGGGGCTAATGATCTTGGTTCATTATATACTTGTCTGTATAAAATACTAGAATCTTTCCAACCAACAATCCATCCTAATTGATAATCATAGTCCATAAGATCATGATACATAGGTTCAACTAACTTTGGTAAAGGTTTATCACCAACTTGATTGGTAACAACAATGGCAATTGAGTATTTTTTTGAAAGCAGTAATAATTTTTCTGCCATATCGTCGATGTAATATCTATTTTCATGTGATTCTCTGAAAGATGTACTATGTAATTCAACTCTCATATGATGTGAAATAGAATCAATAATAACTAATTTGATTTTTCCTTTATTCTGATCTAATAGTACAGGAAGTTGGACATTTAAAATATGCTCTTGAGTCATTAGATCATTACAACTAACAGTGAATATATTTTTTTGTGAAACATTATGTTTAATGAACTCTGGCCTTGATGTTATCATCTCTTCAATTCTTTGTGTTGGTAGATCACCTTCTGTCGTTATATAAACACTTTTAGCACCTAAACCACCAACTTCCTTGGGAAGTTGAACACTAAGAGATAATTGCATTAGAAATTGTGATTTACCTGTTGAACTTTCACCAAATACTTCAGTAATACCATTTGTAAATATCCCACCACCAAGAATTTCGTCGATTTCAATATCTGATGTAGTAAATGTCTCTGATTTAATTTTATTGGCAATAGGAATTGGTTGATTATCATCCACAAATCGTTGATCTAATTCTTTTAATAGAATTTGTTGAAATTTTGCTATTTCATTAATAGAACGTTTTAATATTCTAGATAAATCTTTTGCATTTAATGTAAGAAATTCCACTAAAGAAACATGATATTGTTTAGATGCTTCTAATAATAAAATAAATTCATTTTCATATAAAAGTGCACTACTTGGAAGTTCATCATATAAATCCATCTATTGTTATATACTTTATCAAACAAGTAGATGATTATCTGAAATTATATAACACTTTATATCAGCAGATTATATTATATATTCTTGGTTTAATTTTTTAAATATATATATATATATACGCGCTTAATTTATAATGAATATATAACATACTATATATATATATTACAATAAGTATAAAATTAATCTTGTTAAAAAGTATTCAATAATAGTACTATTTCAAATATATACTATTAAATAAATTGAGATTTACTTTTTTCATATTTCTACTTTTCTTGAAACAAATAGATCATTAGCTGTTTGAATATGAATATTAGTTGAATTTTTTTTATATACATCAATTAATCAATAATCATCTATTAAATCATGTTTTATATCTGAGCATAGTACTAGCCAGATATGATAGAATATATATATAATTTAATTTAATTTAATTTTTTCTTTCTTCATGAATAGCTTCTTTTTCAGTCATATAAGAATCAGTATTGCTATTTGATAGGGCACTGTCATATAATTCTGATGATCTTCCTTCTTCAGAGGCATTTACATGTTGAGAAAAGTTTTCAAAATTTCTTGTCATATTAAATTCATCACTGTCATTATCGTGGACTACAACAGGTTCAGGGATAGGTACACCAGGATTAGTTGCTGTGCTATCTAATACAGGTGGAGCAACATATTGAGCAGCTGCATTTTGATGGAACTCCCCACGTTCATCGTAATACCCAAGATCTTGTTCATTTGCATTTTGTGTATATTTTGGAACATAGTCTTCTGTACCACCACCGGTATTGCCTCCATATTGATTTTCTGATTGTCTATATGATGGTGGAATCATCCAACCAGTACCTCTAATTGGTGCCCTACCAATATTTTGTCTTCTTCTATTAATCATTATAGTAAGCAAAATGAAAAATATAATACCAGCAACAAATATACCTAATAAAACCCATCTCCCCCAACTCCATGAACCACCACTACCATCACCTATTCCATAATATGGATAAATGAAAGATGTAGTATTATCTTGTCTTTTTAAAATTTCTATTATTTCCCTTTCATGATAAATTGGACTCATCAAATGTTGAATTGATTGTTATAACTTTTTTTTTTCAATAAAGTTAAATAGTCTTTGATTTATTTCACCAATATAAAATAAATTATCTTCTCTTTCCTTAATGGAAATTACAACAGAAAAAAAATTTCTATGAAATAGTTAAGCTATATCTGTATACATATATACATATATACATATATATATACAAATATTATTAAATTCTATGATAGTTTGCAATAGGCAAATAATTAAAATTGTATAAGCCTTGTAATTGTAATTAATGTAACTTAATAGTACCTCAAAGTAATCTGTTCATATCCCTTATTTTTTCTTTACTTTAAGGTATTGCTCTACTTCGCCAATAAAGGCTTTCTTTTTTATCAGATTTAAGTATGTAATATAGTGGCTTTTCCAGTGTTAAAGTTTAGCCTCAGATATTTTGAAAGTGGCTTTTTTGGTTAACGTAATGAATGAATTAAATAGTTTTAAATATTAGAGAGTTGAATTTTCAATTTTAATATGTTATTAGCTATTTACAATGCACATATATATTTGTATATATTATAAAATTTTATTTATGAAAGATAGAGATATTATGATGTGACTACGAGCTAGTCAAAGGAATTTTTTTTTTCATTTCCTTTTCAGTATATTTCTTTGCAATATTGGTTGCCATAACTACTGTGGGAAAGCGTTTAAAAGAATAGATTAATTCTTTTTTATTTTCTTATTTTTTTCTTGTTAAAACAGCATTAGTTAAAAATTCTAAAGCAGTTCTTGCATCTGATTCAGGTAAAGCAGTTCTTAAATTTTTTAAAGCTGCATCTCTATATTTTTCAGCTAAAATTTTTGTTTTATTTACACCATCATATTTAATTACTGCTGCAATTGCAATTGCAACATCTCCTGGTTCAGAAAAATTTCTTATTATTAATGGACCTAAAGAAGCATCTTCTTTCCATGCATAAAGAACTGGAGCTGTTGCAATACCTAATTCTAAATCAGCACCTGCTGGTTTACCTAAAGTTTTTTGTGAAACAGAAAAATCTAACATATCATCAACTAATTGAAAACAGATACCTAAATTTTTACCAAATTCGAAACATTGATCAATAACATCCTCTCTAGCACCTGATAAAATTGCGGATGATCTTGAAGCCATAGAGATTAATGAAGCTGTTTTCAAATAAGTTTTATGTAAATAATAATCAAAGGCTACATCAACCATTTTATTATGATTATTATTATTATTATTATTATTATTTATTTCAACTTCATTTTCATCAACTGGAACACGATAATCGTGAAGTTCATTAATTAATTTATCAGATTTTGGTGGTAATTGAATTTTTTCATTACCTTGATTAATTGTATTTAAATCTTTATCAACTGAAGTATTTTTCAATTGCATAAATTCACCTTCAACTAAATTAGCAATTGAATTTGACATTAATTCAACAACTTCAGGATTTCTTAATCTTGAAATTGAGACAGTTGCTCTACCTAATAAAAAATCACCAGCTAAAACTGCCATTTTATTTGAAAATGCTTTATTACCACTTGGTTTACCTCTTCTAATATCTGAATGATCAATAACATCGTCATGTAATAATGATGCTGTATGAATCATTTCAACAATTTCTGCTAATCTTCTTTGCTTTGGTAAAATACCACTTTTAATATCAAATGATGCTTGTGGTAATGGTTCTGGACCTTTTGTTAATGGATTAATTGGATTAATACCATGTAAAATATGTAATGGAGAAATATGATTTTTAGGCTTTTCATTTAATTTTAATTCTAATTCTAATGGTTTTGAATAAACAGGATCATCAGGTATATCACTAGAATCTAATTTTATTTGATCTCTTTGTTCAATTGGTATATTTGATAAAGCTTTTGAAATTAATAAAACTAATAATGGACGTACTTTTTTACCTTCTGCTTCAAAATAATAACTTGTAACTCTATTTAATGTTGGATGACCTGAACTAATCAATCCCATTACATGTTTTGCTAATCCATTCATTTCATTTGAAACAATTGAAATTGGATTTCTTAACATAAAATTTGGAGTAACTAATTTACTTGCAGCGGCTACAGCACTTGCAAATGTTGTCTTTTCACGAACATTTAAATAAGTTAAATTTGTAGATCTTAATTTAGTTAAGTTCTTAGTAATTAAGATAGCATTGCTATTACTTATACCTTTGTTTGGATTGTACCTCAACATAATAAAACCAATTACTTTTCTTCTATTGTAATCTTTTAAGAAAAAAAAAATATTTAGTGTAACAATAAATTCAATTTCTTACAGATCTAATATTCAAATGAAAAAAAAAAGATACTGCTACTAATAGTCTAATTGAGTACCAGGAATTATTATAATTGAGTAATGAAATGGTATGATATATATATATATTTCTATTCTTCTTTTTGTGTAAAATAAATTTAAATCAAAAATGATTAAATTCCTAAATTAAAAAATCTTAAATTGCATCCACGTGCTATATTTCTCGCGTTGTCCGCGACGACGCGCTTGAAAAATTACATTTTGAGTTGTACTCTTTTTTTCACATTTTAAAGTGATAACGCTTTAAAGCATTAAGTAAAGGCAAGACAAGCAGGGCATCTGTCTAACTAAATATTATTGATACGAAATAATTTGAAAAAAAAAAATTATTTCCAACATTTAATGTAATTTGATATGCGATGATAGTTGTATTGGTTATTATATTCTAAACTGTATGTATACATTTATTAATTATAATATTTTATTGTAGCTTATTTTATTGTACTTTTGTAAAAATTTCATTAGAGTGATAAAAAAAAAAAAAAAAGGAATAAAGAAATATAATAAATGAATAGTAATCCAAGTTCAATTCCAGATTCTTCATTACCTTTGAAAATATTTAAGAATGTTTTTGCACGTACTATTAAAGTTTCAAATTGTGTTCCTAAACATATTGGGTTTGTAATGGATGGTAATAGAAGATATGCTAAAAAAAATGATATTGAAATTAAAGAAGGTCATGAAGCAGGATTTATTAGTATGGGTAAAATATTAGAATTATGTTATGAATCAGGTGTAGAGACAACAACTGTATTTGCATTTTCAATTGAAAATTTTAAAAGATCATCAAAAGAAGTTGATCATTTAATGACATTAGCTCGTGAAAGAATTAGACAAATTACAGAAAATGGTGAAATTGCACAAAGATATGGTGTAAGAGTAAGAGTTATTGGTGATTTATCATTATTACCAACAGAAGTTTTAAAAGAAATTGAAATGGCAACAGAAATTACAAAAAATAATACAAGAGCAACTTTAAATATATGTTTCCCATATACTGGTAGAGAAGAAATTTTCCATTCAATGAATTCTGTTATAAAACAAAATTTAAATATTAATTCAATTGATGAAAATATTTTAGATTCAAATGTTTACACTTCTGGTTTACCTCCATTAGATTTATTAATTAGAACAAGTGGTGTCTCCAGATTAAGTGATTTTATGTTATGGCAAGTAAGTAATAAAGGTGTCGTTATTGAATTTTTAGATTGTTTATGGCCAGATTTTTCACCATTAAATATGGCATGGATTTTGTTAAAATTTGTATTTAAAAAATCAGTTTTAAATAATAAGAAAGAATTTGATGAAAAGGAATATGATGGTGAAATTTTCGATAATAATAATAATAATAATAATAATAATAATAATAATAATAATAATAATAATAATAATAATAATAATAATAATAATTATAATAATAAAGATGATGAAGGTGATAATAATGAAAATAAGAAAAGTCAATGAACTAATTAATAAGCAATAGAAATAATAGAAAGCAAAAAATTTATTCATTCATCAAACTAGTCATTTAGAATAGTAGCATTTTCCAAAGAAAATAAGAATTTAATAAAGAAAAACCCACGTTGTCATCATGCATTACATATATATATATATATCACAAGTATAATAATTATTTTATAGAATTGAATAAGTAATAATAATAATAATAATAAGATATCATTATAATCACTGTATTATTGTCAAATTCATTGATAGTGATTATTAGATTTAAACTTCAAGGGTAATAATCTCTTTCAACTTTTAAAGCGAGGCAAAAGAAAGGAAAAATAAGAAACTAAGAGAAGAAAGAAAGATAGATGTGATGTGAGAAGAAAAGAAACAAACAGAATTAAAAGGAACTTGAATTGTAAATCTATATAAAGGTTCAAAAACAATTTAATAACTTATATGAACTTATTTTGATAATAAATTAAATCAATAATAAAGGTTATTTGATAATAATTTGGGAAATATATATATACATTTGAGATATATATTCACCGAAGGAGGTTAATATAGAAACATTAATTTAAATTTTTATAAGTAATAATGACTGCTGATACTCAAAATAGTGTTTTTGATGATTCTGCTGATGATTTTATCATTAATAATACAGGATTATCAGTAAATGGGAAGCCAAGAAGAGCATCATCTATCAAAGAATTTTCAGATCCTTTCTCTAATGCAGAAATTTATTATGGACCAAAGAATCATCCAAATAAGAAAGATAAAAAATCAAAAAATAGTAGAACTAGAACAATGAGTGTTGTTGAAAATATGTCTTCTAATAAAAGGAAAGAAATCAAAGAAATTAACATTCGCAGAAGAGGTTCAGAAGATGATTCATTTTTAAGTAGTCAAGGTTCACGTCGTTTTTTTATAGAAGATGTAGAAGGTACTCTAAATGATTTATTATCAAGTGAAGATACTGATAGTAATTATCAAATTACCATTGAAGATAAAGGTCCAAAAGTTTTAAAAGTTGGTACAGCAAACTCTGATGGTTATAAATTTATTAATGTTAGAGGTACATATATGTTATCAAATTTATTACAAGAATTAACAATTGCTAAAGGTTTTGGTAAACATAGAATTTTATTAGATGAAGCAAGAATTAATGAAAATCCAGTTAATAGATTATCCAGGTTAATCAGTAATCAATTTTGGAATTCACTAACAAGGAAAGTTGAATTAACAAATATTGCACAAATTGCTAGTGATACTAAAATTGATTCGCCAGGAGCAAAAAATCCAAGAATTTATGTTCCTTATAATTGTCCAAAACAATATGAATACTATATTAAAGCTGCAAAGATGAACCCTTCTTTAAATTTAGAAGTAGAATATTTACCAAAAGATATAACTCCTGAATATGTTCAATCTTTAAATGAAACACCAGGTTTACTAGCATTAGCAATGGAAGAACATGTTGATCCTTCGACTGGTGAAGATACGTTAAGTGGTTATCCATATGCAGTTCCAGGTGGTAGATTTAATGAATTATATGGTTGGGATTCATATTTAATGGCTTTAGGTTTACTTGAAAATAATAAAATAGATGTAGCAAGAGGTATGGTCGAACATTTCATTTTCGAAATTGAACACTATGGTAAAATTTTAAATGCTAATAGATCGTATTACTTGTGTAGATCTCAGCCACCATTTTTAACTGATATGGCATTAAACGTATTTGCTAAATTAGGAGGAGATAGTAATCCAGATGCTATTGATTTCTTGAAAAGATCATTTAAAGCTGCTATTAAAGAATACAAGAATGTCTGGACTTCTGCTCCAAGATTAGATCCAGAAACTGGCCTCTCCTGTTATCATCCTGATGGTAAAGGTATTCCACCTGAAACTGAAAAAGATCATTTTGATACTATCTTATTACCATACGCTAGTAAACATAAAGTTTCAATAGATGATTTTAAAATATTATACAATGAAGATAAAATTAAAGAACCTGCTCTAGATGAATTCTTCTTACATGATCGTGCAGTTAGAGAATCTGGACACGATACATCTTATAGATTTGAAGGTGTCTGTGCATATTTAGCAAATATTGATTTGAATTCATTGTTGTATAAATATGAAAAGGATATTTCTTCATTTATTGAGAATTATTGTAATGATGAATATATTGATGAATATGATAACAGTGTAACTGATTCTAAATATTGGAAAGATTTAGCCCAAACTAGAAAAGCCAATATTACTAAATATATGTGGGATAAGGAATCAGGATTTTTCTTTGATTATAACGTTAAGTATAAAGAAAGAACATCATATGAATCAGCAACTTCCTTCTGGGCTCTATGGGCTGGATTGGCAACCGAGGAGCAAGCAAAAATTATGGTTAAGAAAGCTTTACCAAAATTGGAAGTGCTTGGAGGTTTGGTTGCATGTACTGAAGAATCAAGAGGTCCAATTTCCGTTGATAGACCACCAAGACAATGGGATTATCCTTTCGGTTGGGCACCTCATCAAATTCTTGCATGGAAAGGGTTATCTGATTATGGGTATGATAATACTGCCACTAGACTAGCTTATAGATGGTTATATATGATGACCAAAGCTTTTGTGGATTATAATGGTATTGTTGTAGAAAAATACGATTTAACCAGGGGTACAGATCCTCACAGAGTCGATGCTGAATATGGTAATCAAGGTGCTGATTTCAAAGGTGTTGCGACCGAAGGTTTTGGTTGGGTCAATACAAGTTACATTTTAGGATTAAAATATATGAATAATCATGCAAGAAGAGCACTAGGTGCATGTATTCCTCCAATTCCATTTTTCAATAGTCTAAGATCTGCGGAGAAAAATGCTTACGGTTTATAAACATAAATTATATAATATAATTAATTATAATGTATTCCTTCATTAAGGTATTTACATACTAAATCACTTTTTTCTTGATTCAGAATAAATGGCTTTTCACGCTTCATCAAAAGTGCTACAAACAAAAACTTTTTATAAATATTTATTTTTAACATGTTTTATTTGTTCGGAGCAATAAAATTATAATTAAATATAATAATTAAAAAATATTAAAAAGTTGAAAAATTTAAAATAACTTAAAATAGTTTGAATTATAAGGCACGTGCAAGGAAAACACACTATAAATATTTGATAATTTAGATGTTGGGCAAAGAATATTTTAAAATAGATTAAGTTAGGATAACTTATAGATCTTACGTTATAGTTTATCAATACATATAATATTTAATTGCTTTTAAACATTTAAAATATTTTGCTTCATTTTTTTTACTTTTATATTTTTTCTGTTTGGTATGCTTCTCGTACCCTGAAAGTGTCAGAGATTTAAGTTTATAATAAGGTCGTAATTTTAAGCATAGATAAATTTTAGTTTAATGTTTATTATTCAATAGGGTTCAAACAAAGTTGGTTAATAATGTATTTGAACAATTGAAAAGTGTTTAAATGGATATCTGCCGATTTATGCGAATTCTGACTTCGTTTTATTATTGCGTATTTAGAGACTTCAAAAGAAACTTTCAATAATTACCTATATAATTACCTATATAATAAAGCAAAAATATAGATATATAGTAGTACATTTGTTATACTATATTAAATTTGGAACAAGATTCAATATTTAAATCTTAGTATTATCTTTTCAAAATATTTTTATCTGTCTTTATAAATTATGTTTAGTACATGAGGTATCAATAAAATATTATAATATTATAATATTCAATATTTTCTAAATATAAATATAAAGATAATTATAAAAGTTTGATACTTTGTTAAAAAGCTATAAATTGAATAGAATCATAAGATTTATTTACATCAAATTTCAATTTAATTGAATTTATTTGGATATTATTTCAAAATTTTTATTTTACATTTTATTTATGTCATTATTTGATTTTTAATAAAAGGCCTTGTTCAAATAATATTTAAAATTTCAAAATTTGAAAAATTAAAATAAAGGAATGATTAGATATAATAATATCATTTAAATATATGTTTATAACTTAGTATTAGAAAAGATAAGTAATAAATATTTTAACATTTATTAAAACGTTAATATATCATTTATAATTACCCAAAACTCATATCTATTATAATAATGCCAAAAGTATATTGTTTAGCTGATATTTGTATGGTACCAATTGGTACTGGATCAGCTAGTGTTTCTGATTTTGTTACAATGATTGAAAAGAAGATTCGTGAAAGTCATTTAAAGAGTACTTTACATAGTGCTGGTACTACTATTGAAGGTCCATGGGATGAAGTCATGACATTAATTGGTGAATTACATGAATATGCTCATGAACAAGGTATTATCAGAATTCAATCTGATATGAGAGTTGGTACTAGAGTTGACAAACAACAAATGGCTCAAGATAAAGTTGCTGTTGTCTTAAAGAAATTAGAAGAACAAAAATAGGTTACAATAATTAAATATTAATTTTTTAATATATATGAATATAATAAAATGAAAAATTTGTTAATAAAATTACGTTTTTTTCAAATATATAAATATAATACATATAGATATTATAAAAAAAAGTAATGCCCTGTTGTTATTAATATTACATATAGATTAATAAATACAATTCTCCAATTGTATTTGTTTATATTTTTACCTGGAATTGATTAGTTATTATTTCTATTATAGAAATAATAACTAATCAATTTAATATATAAAATTTTGAATGATTTTTTTTTTCAATTCCTTTTTCTTTAAATTTTTAAGCATAAACTTTAAATTATTTAAGCTTGAGTAGAAGAAGAGTACTTGGTAACAGCTCTAGTACCTTCAGAGACAGCATGCTTAGCTAATTCACCTGGTAAGATTAATCTAACAGCGGTTTGGATTTCTCTAGCAGAAATAGTAGATTTCTTGTTGTAAGCAGCTAATTTAGAAGCTTCAGTAGCGATTCTTTCAAAAATATCGTTAACAAAAGAGTTCAAAATAGACATAGATTTTTGAGAAATACCAGTGTCTGGGTGAGTTTGCTTCAAAACTTTGTAAATGTAAGAGGAGTAAGTTTCCTTTCTAGCCTTAGATCTCTTCTTACTGTCAACGGAAGTAGAAGTTTTCTTGGCAGCTGGTTTCTTTTCAGCTGGGGCTTTAGAAGCTGGGGCCTTGGAAGCGGAAGACATTGTATATAATTGATTTATTTGGGTTGGTTATTTGGAAATAATTAAGTTAAGGATAAGCTATAAATTAAAAAAAAAAAAAATTTTAGTAAAAGAAAAAGTATATAAACTTTTAATAACAAAAAAATAAAATAAAATAAAATAAAATAAAATAAAATAAAATAAAATAAAATAAAATATTAATTGTAATAAACAACAAATAAAGTCAGAACAAGAAAAGAACCATTTATTAGAAATTAATCCTTACAAGAACGAATTAAATTAAAATGAAATCTAAAGTAAAATAGATTTAGCAATTCCCTTTTATAATAAATAATTAATAATGATTAAATCCTTTAATTATTTGTTTATTTCATATATTTCTTCAACGATTCCTCTTCTCTTCTCTCCTCTCCTCTTCTCTAAACTAAACTATAATAAAATATCCATACTATAACACATACTAATAATATAATTACTATATTGTAATATTATAACAACACTATTGAAAAATTACGCGAAATAATTAGAACGTCTCTTTTAATTATGGTACTACTACTATTATGTGTTGATTTTAGCGCGAAGTATTCAGAACAGGTGCGAAATTTTTAACATCTATCATTTTTCTTAATTATTGAGAATCCATTACCGCTTTATTAAAAAATTTCGCACTTGTTCTGAGAATTTCGCGCTAAAATCAACACATAATAGTAGTAGTAGTAGTAAGTAGTAATTACTACAAGTAATATTGATAATAATACCTGAAGTTATAGTATGGGGAGAGGTTTATATGTATTAATGATTGTTATGTTATGTTATGTTATGTTATTTTAATTAATATTAAATGATTGTTAATAATTAATAGATTTAAAAACAATTATTATAAATATCAATTGAATTAATAGAATATTTGATTATAACTTTCAATAATATTATATCTGTTTCTTTATTTTCTTATTATTGTTTTGTTTGTTCCTTCCTTCTCATTATAGTTTAATTTTAAACTTTTTTTCTTTCAATATATTTTATTCCTTATCTTTATTTCAATTTTTATTCGTTTCTTACTCTTAATAGTTATTTGTGTTTAGTTTTAAATTTTATTATTTAAATCTTATCCTTTTATTTTTCTATTTAGTTTTTATGTTTATGTTATAAGAAAGGCAAACAAAAAACATCAAATTAAATATATATCATAATGTCAGGTAAAGGTGGTAAAGGTGGTAAAGCTGGTTCTGCTGCTAAGGCTTCTCAAAGTAGATCTTCTAAGGCTGGTTTAACTTTCCCAGTCGGTAGAGTTCACAGATTATTGAGAAGAGGTAACTACGCTCAAAGAATCGGTTCTGGTGCTCCAGTTTATTTAACCGCTGTTTTAGAATATTTAGCCGCTGAAATTTTAGAATTAGCTGGTAACGCCGCTAGAGACAACAAAAAGTCAAGAATTATTCCAAGACATTTACAATTAGCTATTAGAAATGATGACGAATTAAACAAATTGTTAGGTAACGTTACTATTGCTCAAGGTGGTGTCTTACCAAACATTCACCAAAACTTGTTGCCAAAGAAGTCTGCTAAGGCTACTAAGGCTTCTCAAGAATTATAAATTCTTTGAAACAATAAAAATAGACAAAATAAATTATTTACATTTATATAATTTTTTTCAAATTGGGTTTCAAATATATAGGTTTTTAATACGTTGACTGGTGTCTCGTATTTGTGTAATTTAATACTGTTATAATTGATTTTTAATCATAAATTTTTACTTTTATTTTTATTTTTACTTTTATGTTACTATGTTAAATTATTAAATTTTATATTTATATTAATATTCCAATAAACTAGTAAAAAAAATAATTTTCTTTTTAAGTTCTTCTTTGCTTGTTTTTTCTTTGGTAATAACCATTTTCATCCTTTTCATGCTTTCTCTTTTCTCTAGTTCTAGCATGTTTCTTTAACTTTCTGTTTGCTGCAACATCTGGTGCATTAACAGCA
>JANIWO010000066.1:0-29015 GCA_030555675.1 Vanderwaltozyma tropicalis
AAGGGTAAGGCTAAGGGTGATATTCCAGGTGTCAGATTCAAGGTCGTTAAGGTCTCTGGTGTCTCCTTGTTAGCTTTATGGAAGGAAAAGAAGGAAAAGCCAAGATCATAATCTTGTGGATTATTTAAATTTACTTTCAAAATTTATCATTTTCCTTTACACTTCACAATATAAAAAAAATCTATATATATAGAAACAAAAATTTTCTAATATTTAAGAAAATTAATGACATAAATATTATAGTATACATATATATTTGTCTTTTATTTTTAATTTAAGAAAATACAAATAATAATTTTAAAAACAAGTTATTAACCTCTTAATTTTACATACCTTATATATAATGTAGTTTTAATTTCATTATTTAATTAAACTTTATGAATAGTAATTAGAAATTAATTTCTTATTTACTTCTTTTAGATTTGTTTAATCTAGAGGTTAATCTTTTATACATTTCACTGTTATTCAATGATGAACCTACCCCAGCGGCTCTTGAATTGGTTTGCATTACATTTACATTACTTACAGGAGCATATTTGTAATCTGTTGTAGTTTGTGCAGGAGCAGCAGCTCTACCTCTTCTAGCAGCAGCTTGTTCATATAAAGCTTGTGCAGATGAACCTTGAGAATCAGCTTTATCTATTTGAGAATCACCAGTCTTCTTCTTCTTTCTTTGTTTAGCAGAATCTAATGTAGATTTTTTTCTTAATTTTTCAGCATCAAATTCTAATTGCATAATTCTCTTATCTCTATAATTATCAGAAGCACCAATAATTGGTCTTGTCCATTCAGCTATTAGTTTTTCTGCTAATCTGGCTAGTTGTGGTTCAACACGTTTAGATTTTGTGTAGAAAATAATTACTCTACCCAGCCCACTTTCCTTTAAATGTTCAGTTTTAATAGGAAGTTTATCTAAAGAAGAAAATAAAGATTTTTGAATTTCAAAAGATGGTAATGATCCATCTGGTAAAGGTTCTAACCAAATTCTAACACTTTGTAATAAATTATTATCCAAAATAGTATCAGCTAAATTAGCCTTTGATAATGCACTTACTACTTTTGGTAATAATTTAACTTTTTGCATAGCAATCAATGATTTATCATTATTTTCAATTCTTTTATTTAAAGTTTCAATATCCATTTGAGCTGCAATATTCATTTCATCTTTTAATCTTAAAATTTTTTCATCTAAATATTGTTCTAAATCATCTTCATCTTTTCTACTTCTTCTCACACTTGGCTTCTTTAATAAACGATCTAATTTCTCTTCAAGTTCTCTACGGTTTCTTTGAGATGAATCCAACTCCACTTCACCAGAGCCAACAGGAAGGCCTTTCACATCACTCATATCCTTGTTTAACTCATCATCATCATTATCAGAATCTTCAGTGTCTATATGTCTACGTTTTCTTTCCACATTACCATCTTCAACATTATCAACAACAACATCATCATTTACTGATGGCACAACGTCTGTTTCATTGGCAGCAACAGGTTCAATTTCTATAGGTGTCTCCATAATCAATGTAAATATATCTATCTACCTCGTCACTTGGCTATTAAGTAGTAGTCACACTAACTAAACCTTTACCATTTAAACATAAATCAAGAACTTCTTTATACATTTAACTTTTCCAAATTTCATCAAAAACTTTCCTTTAAAATTTCCAAAAAATTGGCGAATTATTGAAATTTGAAATTTGAAGTTGATTTAAAGCCAAGTTATGCTTTAATTAATTTAATATTGTGTGTCTATTGAACAGTGTAGTTGATAACAGACATACACTAGCCGTTATATACACATTGAGCAATGTTTGGATTACCACAAGGAGAACCATCTGAAGAAGATAAGAAGTTGCAACAACAACAAACCAACACCATAGTCAGAAATGCAGCTTATGCAGCTGTTTTGTTATGGGTCTCACCAATGGTTTGGAGCTTGATTAAGAAGCAATGGAAATAATCGAGATCTGGTATTGAGTTATTGAGTTATTGATTTGGTAGCGTGAACTGAGTTCCCCTTCATTAATGAATTATAATGGATTAATATCCGTGTATATAATAATATATAGGTTATTACAAATAATTACCATGTACATAAATTTCAAATAAATAAACAACTATAAATTAAAATATGTTATATGTGGAAGCAAAGACATATATATCATCTAGGGATTTCTTATTTAGCATTAATTCCTTATATCAGGGATATGAATTCATAGAACTTATATTGAATTAAATGTTTTTCTTACATTGAAGGGTCTCACAAAATAAATATTCTAATTGTTGGGCTCACTGGAATTAAAATAATGATAAATAGAATCATCAGATTAAGTTGAACTAAAATCTTATTGGCTTATCATTATGGTATTTTCTAGTAATCTCTATAAATCTTCTTGACAATTAAGCAAAATGCTTAATCTTTAATAGGCGCAGGATTTCTGTTGAAATGAAACCAATGCATGTACCAGTATCTCCTGATAGAAACCGTAAAGAATAATCACTACATAAGAGTTCATATTCACCAAAGAGACACTTAAATCTTAAACTAAATTATGATCTAACATATATCAAAAAACTTATCGAAAACGTCAGTTTTCCAAGGAACAAAGACAACAAATGACAAATAATACTAGTTCACTATAATAAACCAACTTCAGAGTGTCAAAGGACCATCACAGCCACCATTAATGTGCATAATGCTCATTTAAAGTGAATAACTGTTACTGACACTTTCCAGGTTCCATCATCCGTCACGAGGCTTATACAGTTGGAACATTTGATTCTTACATGTTAAAAGGTCGTTTAAAGAGGTTTAACTCATTGAAGATAGTAGTAATTTAGTTTAATATTGTTTAACTATTACTGATATTATATGAACTGGCTATATTAGGGTACTTATACATATTTGAATCTTTCTTTGTTTTCAATGCTTTCAAAGGGGAATAATGAAAAGGCAAGAAGCTTACCTTTATCTTATCCTAAACTGAAATCTGATCAATTGGATGATTACCCACAATTGTTACAGTTAAGAAACAATGTTATTTATAGTATTTCTGAGTCAAACTCTCAAAAGGCTAATTTAATTAATGTATGCGATACTACTTTGGAGTACATCAGTCTTCTTTTAGTAGCGATTAATGAAGGAGAATCAAATGATTCAATATCTAATGAAAGAATTATATTGCTTGAATTAGAATTGAGTACATCAATAATTAATACTGCTCATTTTTATAGAGAAGTATCTTTGGATACTATGCAAAGAGCTTATGGATCTGATTTACAAGATTCATTTTGGGTTACAAGTGGTACATATCTTAAAAAGGGATTAGGGTTATTACAATATGTACAAAAATTAGAAGCAAATCACTTAGTTACTATTCAACAAGACCATTTCCTTTTAATGAATGAATTATCATTGCGGTTGAAAACAATACAGCAATTAGGTATGGTGGTTCTTGCCTTATCAAAATTAAGGCTGAAAATGTATACTAATAGCAGAGACGGGGTACTGGATATTCAAGATGAAGATATCACTGAGCTATCAAAGACAAGTATATTATATGCTAAATTGATTATTGGGTGTAGTGATATATTGACCACATTTTCAAGGGATTCTGTACACAACGAAGCTCTTGAGTCATATTTGAATGCATTGGCATTGATATTGCTATCAATGGACCAATATCAAAAAGATAATTGTGGTGTTGCTCTTGGTATGATTAATGAAGCATCAAATAACCTTGCTACATTTATTCCCTCATCAAAACTCCATGATTCTGTTTTATTAAAACAAAGAAAAAGGGATGCCATTAAGAATATTTTCAGAAGATCATCAAATAGTGGTAAAAACCATCATTCAATGTTTGAAAAATTAAGAAACCATAAATCATTGCATCCATTATTGGCTAATACAATGGATGATTTTGTAATTCCATTATTCATATTATTAACTTATAGATACGAAACAACTAATGAAAAATTATCTTTTCAAACCGTTGAAAGGAATACTGCAACCTTATATCGCTATTTCCCACATGGAAAAGTTCCTCAAATGGAAGGTACTCTTTGGGAATTTGATGGCTATAAATTGCTGGAGGTAGTACCAAATGGTTCAACTGCAGCAAATAATATACAGTACTTTTAATTTTATATTCATGAACATAAATAATAGCATTTCATTAATTTAATAGAGAAGTTAATCTATTTACGTCTATAAACTTCAAATTCTTGTGTAAATTTTCTTTTAGATTCTATATTCAAACTTTTAGAGACAAGCTTGTATTTATCACCATCGTTTAATGATACTCTGATAGCATCCAGTGATGATTTAACAGGTTCATTATTAATCTTATATTTGATATTGACACCTTTAGAAAGTATTCTAATTAAATATTTGAAACATGACGATGAACCTAATGGTGTAACTAATGAGCTATTAATCTTTAATTGAATAGTTTTAATTTCTAAACTTTTTGATGATTCAATAATTTCATTAAATTTTTCTTGATCTAAGTTAAAAGGTAAAATACTCTTACCATTGGATGATGTACCTTCTGGGAACATGAATATGATATAATCTTTGAATTTATCTAAATTTTCAATTTCTTGACCAAATTTTTTTGCAGATAAGGAACCATCTAAAATGAAATTTCTTAATTGTCCTGAACTCATTTTGTAGATAACTGAACCATCTGGAACTAAATAGATAATTGAACCATTGGCAATCAATGATAAAGCTAAGCCATCCAAAGCAGATGATAAATTGCACATATATAGTGTATTCTTTTGTGGATAATGTTTAGAAACGTTTATATCTCTTCTCTTTACACCCTGAATGGTTACATCACTCTTCCATCCAATAGTAAATTTCAATAGAATAATAAGAATACTCTTCAAACCAGTAATAAAATATAGCAAAATTAAAGGTGACAGAATAATACACTTCACAATCAATAAAGCAACATAACCTATTTGGACAGCAACATTTGGTGTATTAATAGTAGGTGGTAAAAATGGAGCAATACCAGTACCTTTATCTCTCCAATCACTGAACTTTTCCATACTAACTTTGGAATATGCTTTTACAATCTATTTATTGACTAATTGACAATCCAATTGATACTGAAAGTGGTTAGCAACATGACTCTAATCGTCATAAACAGTTCATTTTTATTCATAATTTTTAAGTTTATTCGGATTTCTTGAAATTTATCAACAATTTTTCAATATTGATAGTTTTGTAAAATAAAGGATTTTGGCTAATATTTAAAAACCATTCTATGAATTTGTTGTTCATTGGATATCTTACTGTTAAAGCTTCTTTGATAAATGCTGGAAGTTACCAGGGTACATATATAGTTTAAATTGGATTCAAATTTTAGCTATGTCCTTACCAGATGTTTTAAAAAGGGGTGATGATTTCTTAAGTGAATATCCAAGAAACTCAAAAATATGGAAGTTCTTTTCATATGGTACTAGTGTATTTACAGTTGGTGTTTCTAAATTTATATTAAACACCATGTACAATGTTGAACTGAATAATTTTGAAAAGTTAGAAAATGCTATTAAAAAATCTCGAGAAGAGGAAAGAGGTTTAATGACATTTATGAATCATATGTCTGTTGTTGATGATCCTTTCATATGGGCTGTCTTTCCTTGGAAGATTTATCGCCAATTGAATGATATTAGATGGTGTTTAGGTGCTCATAATGTTTGTTTCACTAATAAATTTATTTCTTCATACTTTTCACTAGGCCAGGTTTTATCAACAAAAAGGTTTGGTGCTGGACCTTTCCAAGGTTCAATTGATGCCATGGTTAGATTATTAAGTCCTGATAATTCTCTAAATTCTATGTCCGTTATTGGTAGTGACTCAAAAATAGATATAAAACCTCAATTTAAAATGACAAAACCTGCTTGGGTTCATGTATATCCAGAAGGGTTTGTGCTGCAACTTCAACCTCCTTTTTCTAATTCAATGAGATATTTTAAATGGGGTATTACACGAATTATATTAGAAGCTACAAAGCCACCAGTTGTTGTTCCAATTTTTACAACTGGTTTTGAAAAGATCGCACCAGAAGATACTGCAGAATCACCAGTTGATCGTTATCTACCTAATAACTATGGTGCTAAAGTGACAGTTACTGTTGGTGATGTCATAGATGGTAAAATAATCGACGGTTATAGAAATGAATGGCAGTTACTAGTAGCTAAATATTCAAACCCGAACAATCCTACAGACTTATCAGATGAGTTAAAATATGGCAAAGAGGCACAAGCATTACGTAGTAAAGTAGCTGCAGGTTTAAGAGAACATGTAGCTAAGATCCGACACAAGGAATGTGGATTTCCAGAGGAAGATAGAAGATTTAAACATGCTTCTTGGTGGAAAACATATACAGCTACTGAAGGTGAATCTGATCCAGATGTTAAATTTATTGGTAAAAACTGGGCAATCAGGAGGCTACAAGATTTTTTAACAGCTGAAGAAAATACTCCAAAAGATGATTAATTTCATCTTAGATAATATTCCTATTTAGTTCTCATGTTAATATCCATATTGGAACTTAATTATAAAAATTCTTAGATTATATTTGTATTAGTATTTGTATTTATTTGATCAATTATATATTTAAATAATAATTAACGCTAGATGCAATTTAGTTACTCCTAGTAACCATTTTTGTTGAATTAACTTTGGAGGCAAACCGTAATGAATTTAAGGTTTCATTGATATGCTTTTGAGTTGGAGAAATATTTACAAACATCAATGTTTTAGATTCACCAGTTAATGAGTATTGAAGGAGGTAGGTGAGCTTGGAATTTCTGAATGGTATATGCCTTTTCCCCGCATCTGAACCACCAAGAGCATGTATAACATCACCAAGACAACTTAGTGATTTATTGATATTTTGAGTTTCTCTCAATCTGGCACCTGTTACTTGTGAAGAATTTAATCTTTCAGAACCAGCTAGATCAACAAGATTTAAAATCCCATAAGAACTTTCACCCGTAACAGAATTTTTACCAGATAAATGAATAATAAATATACTATGGGAACGCGATGAACGTTCATTTGCTGCTGTCGTTGCAGTAGATCTTAGTTTTGTAGCTTTCCTCAATAAATCATCGACTAAGCCTTTCGTTTTCAAATCATATGTTTTAATATTTGTAATTGTAGTAGTTTTTGAGTCTTGATCATGTCTAATCTCATGTTTATTTCCGATTGATGTATCATCGCTACCAGAGTTTGCTTCATCACGTAAGAGATCGATAATATTTTCATTATATATCTCAACAAATTGACAACTAACATTGTATTCCCAACCTCTTTCTTTCAGATTTTCAATCCAATCAAAAATATGTGTAATTGTGGCAGGTATCATACCATCATGAGGATTAAGCATAGTATATGTTTTACCTGAACCTGTTTGACCATAAGCAAATATGCAAACATTATAGCCATCTAAGGAACTCTGAACTAATTGTCTGATCTCTGTAAAAACATCAGCATTATTTTCTTTCTGATCAAATATCTTATCAAACTGAAATTTTTGAGGATTACCTGAATCTTTTTGAATTTCAATTGATTGACTTCCGTCATTATCGTTAAATGATTGCACAGCAATATGTGAAGTATTAGGATCCTCGATATCGTTTAATGGTGGTCGTACTCTACAAAAAACCCTAATGTTGCCTCTTAAATCTTGAAGTTCATTATGTAACTCACGTCTCATTGTCTCTTCTTTAACTAAAATTTCACTTATTTGAGATAATTCATTTTCAGTATTAGTAATGTAATCGGTTAATTCTGATTTCTTTTTCTGTGACTCCAGCATTTTCATTTTAGTTGAACTTATATTATCTTCAATATCTTGTATATCTTTTCTCTTTTCTTTAAAAATTACCTTTATCTCTATTAGTTTCTTATTCAATTCTTCTAATCTTTTGATAGATTCATTTCGTTGCGGTACCAAAACATCTTGAAGGTTTATGGTTAACTCATTAACCTCTTCAGTAACTTCTTGCCTCTTCTTTTTATTTTGTTCTAATTCCTCATCAAAATTTTTTAACCATTCTGTTGTTAATTTTTCATGTTTGGTCTTATATTCTTCCAAGTTTACCTCTAGAGCATCTGAATTTGAGACAATCTTTTTCTTAATATTTTCTACTTCTTCAACTAGTTTGAGTCTTTCGTCTTCAAATTTTTTTATTTTTTCAAACCTTAGTTTATCAATATCAGTCATATATTGTCTAGAAACTTTACTTATATCTGAATTATTTGTTGCTTTCATTTGTTGAAGTTTTAATTCATGTTCTTTATTCATATGAGATTCTTTGATACTAAATTCTTCTTTCATTTTTGATAATTCATTTGCTTTTAATGTCAACCTTTGTTGTCTCTCTGTCCTATCTTGACGTAACAATTCCCATTTATTTTGAAATTCTTTATATTTTTCCTTATATTCTAATAATTCATCTTTTAAAGTATCCAATTGTGATTTTTTCCCAAATAAAGTATTTTGTAATTCATTCAATTCAGTGATATTTTGCTTATACAAAGACGTTAAATTTGAATTGTTATCTTGTACAGAATAATTCTGTTGAGGTTTGTCAATATGATTTAATGTGTTACTTGTTTGGAAACTCAATGGTTCATTACTGATCTTTCTTCTTTTATTTTCATTATCTTCTCCAATTGTATTGTCATTATTGTATTCGGTATCATTCGTAACATTCACAGGAACTACAGGTTGTGAACCGTTTGCATTCGGCGTAGTGGGCAGCTCATCCATTGTTTCTGATCTATCAATCTCTATGGATTTTCTTCAGGCTTCACGTAATCTTTTTGAACCAAAAAAACACAGACTGATGTAACACAACGTCAATTTTAATGTCGCCAATTTTTAAATACGCAAATGTATGAACTTCCAGCTGTATAAAACAATTATGTTACAGTATTTCAATATAGTTAATTTAAATCAATATTCTTGTTGTTTATAGTTTTTTTAAAAATATAATACCTTCTTCAGTTACCCGTCCTGTGACATACTAAACTTGAAAATTTTGAAAAAACTGCGATGAGCATTAAAAAGTTTTATAAAACACTATATTAATGAACAATCTATTTATTTAAAAGGGTGTTATTTAATGGGAAGAAGGAACCAAGGAAACACACGTATTATTATAATGAGTGCTAAAGCTACTGTACGTGTTACCGGTAAAAAATCTGCTAGAGAACAAGTGTCTAAAAAGGTAGCAGATAAAGTTGAAGAATCTGCTAGTGGTAGCGATTCTGGTAATGAAGAGCTTGATGATGAAATTGATTTAAATGATGACGTTTCCGTTTCTGAAGATGAACAAGGCTCAGAAGATGATAACGATGAAGAGGATGATGATGATGATGAAGAAACTGATGACTTCCCAAGAAAGAAGAAATCCAAGAAGAGTAAGCATGATGATGGTTCCACAGATTTCTCAAGTGCTGTAAATGCAATTCTTTCATCTCATTTAAAAGCTTATGACAGAAAGGATCCTATTATGGCTAGAAATAAGAAAGCCTTGAAACAAAATGATTCTGACAAATTAGAACAACAAGCTAGAAGACAAATAGCAGTTGAAAAGAAAAAATTGTTAAACAAGACTAGAAAGAGAGATATTATTCCAATTGCTAGTGAAGATCAAACTGGTGAAGAAATTAGATCAGTTTTAGAAAAGGAAGCTAAATTAAGAAAGATTGCACAAAAGGGCGCCGTTAGATTATTTAATGCTATTTTATCTACTCAAGTAAAGACTGAAAAGGAAGTTAACACTACACTAAGTACTATTAAAAACAGAAAGGAAAAGAAAGAATTAATTACCGAAGTATCTAAGGAAAAGTTCTTAGATTTAATCAAAGCAGCAGGTGATGATGAGGATAATTAAAAATAAATGGCATTATATTTAACTTCTCTAGTTTTTATATATAATTCTTAAATGCATAACTGTATATTAGATCTGTAATTTAAAAAATAAATAATATTTCAATATTTGTTAATTGTAATTTTCAATAAATACTTTCATTTAAATATATTTATATAATTATGCAAATTAAAAACCCAATCCACCATTGGAGTAAGCCATTGGTTTAATATCAGGATGTTGGACAGCTTCAAAAGTTTCAACAATTAAATTTTCATCATCATTTTCATTTTGTAATAATACACCTTCACCTGGTACAATATGGATGATACCACCCATATTACCTTGTGAATCACAATAGTTAGGAGCACTGAAAACGGTAACTAATTTACCATTATGCTCATACTTAATACCTCCCATTCTAACTTCATGAGATCTGAATACTTTCTTTAAACCATTTCTGTTTAAATAGTCTGCAGTAATGTCAGGGCCAAATGCAAAACCCAAACCACGCTGAGAAGGACCCAAACCATCTGCTTCTTGTGGATCAGACCATAACAATTCCATGAACAAACCTTCTCTTGGAGGTTGATCAAATCTATTAATTTTCTTTATATCTTCTAAAGTAGAGGTTTGGTCACTTGGTAAACCACCATGCATGACTAAGTAATCATTGTTAATAACAGTTGCCAAAGGTAAACTTTCAAAACTTTGAGCAAACATATCAAATATACGTTGGGAGTATTTATATTTACATTCATCCTCAAAACCATACATTTTGTTCATATTATTAGTTTCATGGTTACCTCTATTCAAATAAATATTTTGTGGGTACAAAATCTTTAAAGAGTAAAATAATAATGCAACTTCACATGACCAAGAACCACGATCAACGAAATCACCATTGAATAAGTAAGTGTGGGTTGGACCAACTTTACCAAATTTTTTGAAAATGTTCAAAACATCGTAGAATTGACCATGAGTGTCACCACAGACAGAGATTTTAACTTCCTTAGTATTTTCGTTAGATAGCTCAACTAAAGCTGGTTCATTTCTAAACAATCTATCAGCATGAGAAATAATAGCAGCAGCATGTTTTTTTGGAATTGTCTTACCTTCCAAGAAGATATCTTTAACCAATTGAGAAATATATTCTTGACTCATATTTTTAACATTGGCGCCGGCAGGCATTCCCTTTTCATCAACAAGTTGTTCCATTTCTAATTCAGGTCCTGTATATTTAGCTAAATCGGCATTAGCATTAAATGAATCTAAAGATAATGATTGACATACTTTACTTTGAATATCATCACCTCCACCAATAGCTTTTTTAAATCTTTCTTCTCTGATAAATCTTTCACAGACTTTTAAAGCATTAGCAGCAGTAGCATCATTTGGTTTTGCCTTTAAAACGATAGTTAAATCTACTTTAGCTTTCTTAAATTCTAATAAACCAACATAAGATAAACCTCTTCTATGGTAAGCTTTAACATTTTTTGGATCTAACTTCACAGCTTCAATACAATCATTCAAAGAAGTTTGAAAGTTATCTAATTTTAGATGAGCCAACGCTCTATTAGAGAAATAAATTGATTGAGTGGAGTCTAATTCAATAGCTTTGGTATATTCCTCAATAGCTTCTGCGTATTTCTTGTCTTTAATAAACACATTACCTTCATTTTTGAAAGCTAGTGCCTTAGCACTGTCTTCTGCTGTAGGAGAGGACATGGTGAGTAAATACCAATAAGCAGATAAATATTGACTTCCTATGTATTATTTCAAGAAACTTTAATAAGAAGCTATGAAGATCAAAAGCAAGTATATATCTACTCTTAAACATATAATAGATATATTTACAACACATCTATACAATCATTATTCCAATTCATCAAAAAAATTTGTTTGGGAATATCGCGATAGCGAGAAATCAAACAATGCAAAGCGATGAGATGCGATGAGATGCTTTCGATACCAAGCAAGATATAAGGTATATTGTATTGAATTTAACAGTGTTTCAATCTATTTCTTATAATATTAAACAAAATGAAACTATGACATATGGAAATAAAAAAATGAATTAGTTAAGATTTATATAAAGAAGTATTTTTTAGTAATAACTATTTTTCTGCTTCTAAAATTTGAGCAGTCATATCAGTAATTGAAGTCTCTAAAGTTCTAAATGGGAATCCCAATAAATTTCTTGTCTTTTCATTCATTGGTTTACCTTTCTCAACAAAGATTTCAGAAGTAGCAGCTGGAATTTTACCTACTAATTGTGGGAAGTTTTGGTTTAAAATGTTAACAATTTGCTGTTTGGAATAAGCACTTTGGTATAATAAGAATCTCATATTAGCAAAATCTGGATTTTGGAATGATAAAATATGAGCTTTTGCAACATCACGTACATCAATAAATCTACTAGAGTATGAGTTATCATACCTTTCTGCTGGGTCTGAATTAATAATTTGTTTAACGATATCAGCTGAAATATTTAATTTCCCTTTACTATCTTCATCAAATAATTGAGGACCAAATACGAAATATGGATTTACTGTTGATAAAGTAAAATTAACATAATCTTTATTCTCTTTCATGAATTCCCATGCAGCTAACTCACTGAATTTTTTGGAACCTGAATAAGCTTTGAAACCATTTTCTTTTGATTGCTCCCAAGTGATTGGACTCCAAGATTCTTCATTAATGAATTCCTCTTCATTTTCTAAATTACTACTCATAGCAGCAACGGACGAAGTTAAAACAACATGTTTAACCTTTTTTGGGGCATATCTTTTGACAGCGTTCAAGATGCTTTTAGTACCATTAACAGCTGGAATTAAAATATCATTTTCTAAATCATCAGCTTCAAAAACAACTGGAGATGCCATGTGGATAACATATTCAATTTTATCAGCATTTTTTTTCAAAGTTTCTTCGAAAGCATCTAACTTAGAAATATCTTTTACGATTTCGAATGATAAATTTGGATTATTATTAAAACATTTAATTAATTTTGCAGCTTTTTCTTCAGATCTAACTGTACCAATGACTTTATAATGTTGTTCTAATAATTGATTAACAACGTGTAAGGCAATAAAACCTGTAGAACCTGTGACTAGAACAGACATTTTTAATAAGCTAGTTGGAGTGTTGGAGTGTTTTTTTGTTTTTGTTTGTATGTTTGGATATAATTCAATATTTGAATTGCTTGGTTTTTTTATTATTATATAATGTAAAATGAAATATTTTTTCAATATCAATTATTTTCCAAAACTCATTTTATCTCGACAATTTATACGTTTGTAAATAAGATATTGGCTTTATGGTATTACTATTTAAGTAGCCTATTTGATTAAATTATTAGAATTGGTTATTACTAGTGTAAAGTTGAGACGCTGACATTTAGTTTTCTAAAGTTACCTATCAAATTCGTTCTTCTACGGGCCCTTCTCAGGATTTTACCAAGAAAACTATTAATCAATTTTGAAAAAAGCTTTAATGCCGCGCTAAACTAATGTATGCTGCCCATCAACAGCTGTAATTGAATGTTAAGGTAACAGATCAGAATAGTATTTCTTGCTGAATAATATACTAATTAATATGATGAAAGGAATTTAATAATTAAACTAATAATTACTAATATCCTTTTATATCCTTTAATACTGATTAACTGTTCATGTAACCCATCTTCCAGTTACTGGATGTTAAATTTTCTTATTAATAATTGTGAAATTTATGTAATTAGGATACCAGATTTGGAAATATGGTGAAAAAACTAATTAAAATGTTAACGTATCTTTTTTGATTAATTAAAGTTGACTCCATGTAACTCTTGTGCTGTTCAATGAAACTTTTCGTATTTGATTTTGTGAATCTTAAAAACGTGTACAAAAATTTTAACCATAAAATCCCGGTCCCTTGGCCCAGTTGGTTAAGGCATCGTGCTAATAACGCGGGGATCAGCAGTTCGATCCTGCTAGGGACCATTTTTTTGTTAATTTGCTAGAGAAATTTTTTGGGCAGGTAGTTCAAAAGAGGTATGCAATTGTTCTCAAGTAACTGCTTATTTTTACTCTTTTAATATGTTATTTTATTCATTGATTATATATAATTCTATAATTAAAATAATGGTATTTACCAATTTACACCAGTTAAAAAACTATTATTAACATTTCCTTCTTCCTTTTCATCATCAAATATACTATTAAATGTTTCGAATTCTAATGTTGGTAGAACCTTAAGCTTTCTTGTAGATTCAGCAGTTAACAAGGAATCATAACCCCAATCCAAGAAATCTTCCATATTATAACTTAATTTCTTAAATGGTTGGCCAAAGATCTTTGCTAAACTGGCAACATTTGGATGATAATGATCCATTAATGAGGATAATTCCCATAATGAAGAATTTACGGCATTAGTTAACTCTGGATTAGTTTCTTCAATGTCAAAAGGATCAGCATATTGCATTTTTAATTGTTTTAGTCTTATTTGTTCTTCATCTGTGGCAAATGCATTATCTATGAAAAGTGGGTTGTGTAACATAATCATACAATTTGGATGCTTTTTCAACAGATTGTACACAAATGGAATAATTGTGACAATGGCTGATGGTGGTGATTGTAATGATAATCTTGCTAGTTTTTTAATGAATGAAGCAATTAAATGTGTAGATAAATGTGAAGACGAAAGGAATAAATCCATTAATCTGAAAAATCTTGATCTATATTTAACATGCATTAAATCTGGAATTAAGCATTGGTATAATTTCATGTAAAAATTTGGATATTCTAAATTAAAACGTTTCATCAATTCAAATAAACCGTTCAATGCTAGAATTGGAATTAAACCACTGTTATTTCCCTTCTTGACGATATTAACGTTATAAGAATCAGTTAAAAAATCCATTAATTTAGTTGGTGTATGGAAATGTGGAATAATTCTCTTATGCAAAATTAATAAAATTGTTTTATATTGTTCAACAGATAATTGACCGCTTAATATACTTAACCAATTTTTTTCAAATGTAGCTTTGAATTTAGAATCATCTTCAACAATTTTTGGAGGATTCGATACATAAACTTCTAACTCATCGTTGTTGGTATTACTACAGTGATTATCATGGTTTGCAACAACTAACCATTTACCGATGCTATCAGTATTTTTATATTTGTTGTCAGAGTTTTCTTCTGTGATTAATTTGTTAAATTCAGTTTGGAAATAGAATTGAACATCAGCAAATTTTTGATAATAGTTTTTGTTAAATTCAACAACGATTGTATTGGTAGATTGCCCTTCATCTTCTTCTTCAATATCTTTAAATTTAGAACTCCAAATAGCAACTAACAATTTTTTGAAAGTAGCATTTGGGAAGTATGGATCATCTATATTAGATGAAAAATGTGTAGACTCTAATTCCAACAATTGCATATAGACATCCATGGCATCTAAAGCAATAGATGTTTCAAATGGGATATCAGAAATAATAGTTAATAATTTATTTTTGAATGATTCATATATTTTCTTACACCAATTGTTAAATTGTTTTAGCTCAATAGTTTTAGCATTTCTCAAAGTTAAATCACCACGACTGAATAATTTCTTGAAAACTTGAAATAAAGAGACTACCAAAAACCTTAATTTAGGTTCATTTTCATCCCAGTATTCTTCATCAGCAATTTCATTATCTGATAAATCCAATAAATTAATTAATTTGATAATAGTGTTATAATTTTTTTTATCATCAGTAGCAATTACTAATTTAGCACTAGCTTTAATCTCCTCCATTGTAAAATCCATATTAACAGATTACAGTCCAAGATGGTACACTGGTATTTTAAAATAGCAATATAGATATTATAAACAACAACCGTTTTTAATATTACAATACATTTACCAAGCAATCATCTCATCTCATCTCATCATTGAAAGAACATTGAAATTTTTCACTTTTTTGAAAAAAAAATATTTTATGACGAGATTTTACCCGGCTTGAAAAAGCGATGAGATTATGACACTGAGACAGACACTGACACTGCCATTACCAAGTAAGAAGTTAAGTGTTTATGATGTCAACAAATTATGGAAACCATCAAAAGCTCCAAATTGCCAGCCATCTATTAATTATTATCCGTAATGTACCAGATCACACTTAGTTAAACAATAACATCAATGCCCAAAAGAGGCAGAAATGTGAAATAGATAGAGATATTTAATGACATTTACTGGTTTCGAGGCTATATCTCATATTATAAGTTGGTCTAGCCAACTAGTGTAGCATTGGCTGAGTAGAAAACAAATTGATCCCATCACATGCACTTAATAAATATCATATATTGTGATATCGAGAATAAAAAAAATTAGTGGCGATGACATTTTGAATTGGTAGCCCCCCACACATAAAGTACAAGAAAATAGGCAAGCATCAAGTAAATCAATTTTAATAGTGGCAAAGTGATGCGGCAATTATTTGAAATAGCTTATTCCCTTAACACTACACATTTCAGGGTTTTTAGCAACTTTCATTGAATAAAAAAAAAGCATTCAAGGCAAGTGAACAACAGCCACTTCTCAATAACGGTTCCTCTGTGGTCCGAAACGTCTATTTTTCACTCAACTAAAATCAGATATTAACTTGCTTTCCCATTTAATTAAAATGTCAATAAATTCACAGTAACCTAAGCCCTGGAACTCAGTCCTACTGCACAGGACTGAAATTGTAGCCTGTCTAGCTAGCTCATCTCACCTCAATAACTAGGCAGATGAGCTGTATGGGCCCCACTACCAAAAAAAAAAAAAAAAAAAAACTTTCCTGGACGGGGTTCTGCGTCGATTTAAAAGAACTTTTTCAAAGAGCCTGTTTGGTTACCGCATGCAATTTTTTAGCCCTGTTCTCTTTTCTATGAAACTTTCTTCAACAGTAGTAACTCAGCCCTTTCTATGCTTTGAATTAGTATCAAAATATCATTAGGTTCATTCATTGATTGTAACTTTAATTAGTTACCTGTTCGATATTACTATGGAGTGTTTGATTCTCTGCCTTTTATGGCTGTATGCAAAGTTTCCTGAGTTTAATGGAATTTTGAATTCTTGAATAAAATTCAGATCAATATTGATGTGTTTATTAGGGTCTACCTTTTGTATGCACTGCGCCAACTGTAATTTGTCTTATAGTTCGCTTTAGGTACCTGGTTTCTGTTTTTTAGAATTAATATATAAATCTATTCATATTAATAGATTATTTATAGTATTTTGTTGTTGTTATCGTATAATTCATAATTCGTATTATATATTTCATAATATAGAATTATCGAGCAAATAAATCAATTTCATTATAACAATAATGTCGAGTTTGATCTCAGTCATTGGGAATGTTACCATGCATGCTGCTAGAGCTATAGAATATAATTCAGATGGTACTGAAAAATATGCATTCTACGGTAGTATGACCCCAAATCTAGGTTTCAATGCTACTATGTTAGCTCTTTGGGTAGTATTGTTAGTCATTAATATAGCATTATTTTATTTACGTCAAAAAGTTTTTTCATTCTATTTTTGTCATGCAATTGCATTAGAAATTGCAGGTTACGGTGCTAGAGTTGCATCACACTATGATGTTTACTCTTTACCTGCGTATATTGTACAAAGTATTTGTTTGATCATTGCACCTGTATTGACCATGGCATCATTATATTATCAATTAGCTAAATTAATTGAAATTTATGGTCATAAATATTGTATATTACGTTCACCAACATTATATGCAAGAATCTTTATTGGTATTGATGTTTTCTCATTTTTAGTTCAATCTGCAGGTGGTGGTATTTCTGCTTCAGAAGCTTCTTCTGGAAATGGTGGTAACACTGGTAAGAATGTCTTTATTGCAGGTATTGTTTTACAAATTGTTACAATGACAGTTTTCATGCTACTATGGGTAGATTTCATGTATAAGATTTACATTAAATCACGTAAAATTCACATTGCAACTAAAGAACCACATAAAAAAATATCAGAAGTTACTCAATTCGATGTTGATTATCAATTTAGAGCTAAATATTATAAATTAAGATTGGCACCAGAAAGAAGAATGTTCAAATGGTATCCATATGTGTTCATTTTTGCTGTTTTATGTGTCTATATTCGTTGTATTTTCCGTTTCGTTGAATTTTTGGATGGTTATTTAGGTTACATTGCTACCCATGAATGGTTCTTTATTGTGTTTGAATCTGTAATGATGTTCCTTGCCACATTATCAATGACTGTCTTCCATCCAGGTTTTGCATTTCAAGGTAGAAAATATGATATTCCTATCACACCTGGTAAATATGATCCAGAAACTGTTAATGACTACCAAAGTGCTGATGAAAATGAGATGGAAACTAGTTATGTAAATGAGAATATCAATAATGCTTATAAGTTGGATGAGGAAGAACAACAAAAATATTATTAGCATAGATAAATTAGTACACTAAATATTATACATTTTTTAAATCCATTAAACATAAAATATTATTCAATGAAACAATTATCTTAGGATTTCTATATCATTACAATTCAAAAAATTTAAAACATACTCTTATCAACACATGATGTATTCAAGGTATGCATTTAAGCAAAATATCTTACTCAATGGCCTACTTTACTGATGAAATATTCAATTATTGTAGCTGATATTATTTCTTTTATTTTATGGCATCTCATCGCATCTCATCGCATCTCATCGCATTGTGAGAATTTCAGTACATTGAAAATAAAAAAAGAGAAAACTGTTGTAGTATCTTACAAATCAGAAATGAGATAGGAGTTATTTATTGTAGTATATTTATAAAGCAAGTATATCTCCATATAAAGAGTGGTATACATGCCTAGTAGTGAGTTTGGTTAACTTTTTATAGCAATAATCGATAAAATTGAATTAATAATGCCTACTGATAGTTATAAAACCAATAGTGACTATGAAAATTTTGATGAATTATCATCTTTCAATTCTGAAAATTCATATGTACCAGAAGAATTCACTGGAATAGGAGTAGCACATGAAGATGATACATATGATTATGGGAATGATCACAGCATCAATGTAAGTAAGACAAAATCCGGTACTAGTGATAACCATACAATTATACCATCTACTAGTAATGAAATTGAAAAAACTATAACGAGAAATGCTATTGAAAATAATGTTGAGACAATAGAAAGTTTACAAAAAGCAGTCTCAAATTTATCTAAAGTTCAAACCAATAATATTTTACCAATTAGTACACAAGGTAATGCACATTTTCCTGAAGAATATAGAATTGAAACTGAAACAGGATTAGTTCCAAAAAAAACCATTGATGAATTGAATAGAACTAGATCGCATGTATCAACAACATCTAGACACACACATACTAGTGGATTAAGTGAGAAAAAAATTGAAGCTGTAGTAGAAAGAAATAAACAAAAAATTGAAAAATATCAACAACATAAAAATGAATCAAATTTTGTTAAAAAATTATTTTATAAGATTTTTGATTAATCAAATAACTCACATTACTTTCAATGCACAATTAAATTTGATCAAACCATTTTTATTCGTTGTTTTTAAACTTCTCATCGATTGCAATAATCATACTCAGGTACAATCCTTTTTTTTTTGTATTTATTTAAAAATATGGTATTCATATATATGTATGTGTTTGCAAGAGCTTATAGTATACATATCTGATAGACTTGATTAATTACCATTATCATATAATAAACAATGTAAAATAATAATTGTATTGCTTCATCTATAAGAGTTCTTCCAATATTTTAAAAATAAACCTATTATAGTAAGAGGGGGTTTACTGAATTTGTGGGGAAGATTATTCACAAATTAATCATTATATAAAGAAGAAGTAAATGAATAAATAATGTAATATATAAACTACATATTGATAATTCGATACAACCAAGTGAATAATAAAAGATAATTATGTGTATATTATTAGCAACAACAGCTCATCCTGACTACGAATTGATTTTAATATCTAATAGAGATGAGTTTTTACAGAGAAAGACACATTCCACTTGTTGGAATCAAAGAGAAAATGCCAAAATATTATGTCCCTATGATATGGCGAAGGGTATTACAAATATAGATAGGATTGGTACATGGTGTGGTATTAATGAATATGGTAGAATATCAACAGTATTAAATTTGAAAAAAAATGTTGATTTAAATAAACTTCTGACGACTAATAAGAGATCAAGAGGTGACTTACCAATAAAATTCTTAGATAATAAAGGAGATGATGACTATAGTAATTGGAATTTATATGATAAATTTTATGAAAAATACCCTATGATAAAAGATACAGGAGATTTTAATTTATTAATTGGTGATTTACGCTCAGGTAATTATCAAATACTTGATTCATTAGGAAACACATATGATGTTTTAACGACAGAATCTCCTGAACTTGTAGTTTCTAATGATGAAGTGGGTAATCATGAAGGTAAATGGAAAAAAATTATAATTGGTGAATCCTTATTAAAAGAGTTAGTAGATCTTAAGAATGAAAACAAAATAATTGAAAAATGTTTTAGTATAGCATCAACTAATAATTTGAAATTTGATGATTTTAATAATGAAGAAATTAGTAATTTGATTACAGAAACAATTTTAGTGCCACCATTAAAATTATCAAATACTACTGAAAAGGGTAAGATTGGTGCCTCATTACCAATTGGTGAATATTATGGTACAAGATCACAAATAGTAATATTAGTTAAAAAGGATAGGGAAACAGTTAAATTTATTGAAAGGATAATTTATGATGGTGATAATGATGTTAATGATCATGGATTTAAGAATCCAGTTGATGAATTAATTTTTAATTTTAAAATTTAAAATTTATATAATATTTAAAGGGTAAATATTTAATTATTAAAATTAATTTTCCAATTCATTTAAAAGTTTTAAATTTGCTTCAATTTCTTGAACACATTGTTTGTAATAAACTAATTGGAAATTTTGATATAATTTAATTAAATTTAAAATTTCAGAATTATTTGTTAATTCTTCCATTTTTTCAACAGCATTAGATGTATTTGAAACGAATTCATCTTCTAATTGTTCTAATAATTTATCATCTTCAGATTCAACTTCTGGTTCAACAACAACTGGCTTATCTTTAGAAATATCAGTTTCTTCTTCTTTAGATTTTTCAGTTTTTGGTTCATCTTTGGAAGTTTCAACATCCTTCTTTTCATTTTTCTTTGCAATTTCTAATTCTTTAATTTTAATTTCATAACGCATAGTATCAAATTTTAATCTTGAATATTCAACATCTTTACGTAATTTAGTAACATTTTTAAAACCATCATTAATTAAAGTTTCAATTTTTTTATTAAATTCATTTACAATTAATTTATCCATTTCATCTTTACCTTCATCAATATTTCTATAACATTTTGACATTGAATCAAAAATTTTAGTTAAAGTAATTAAATCTTCATCTTCTTCTTCTTCATCATCATCTTCTTCTTCAGCTTTATCACCATTAGAAGTAGATTCCTTTTGCTTTTCTAATTTAATTTCTTTATTAACATTATTTAATACATTTGCTGAATCTAATGAAGCTTTAGTAATAGCTTGAGCAAAAGATCTTGGTAAAAATGAATTCTTATTATTTGTTCCATCATTCAATTCATCCTTTGGAGCAGTCCACCAATCAGATAACGATTCGGATAAATTTGGTGGGTAATCATAACCTTCAGTTTCATAAGTTTTTGTAACAATTAAAATTCTTTTCAAAATTTTTTCAATTGAATCAGTTTTTGTTTCTAATTCAATATATTGTGATGGTAATTTACTAATTGTATCATCGATAGTACCTAATTGTTCTTGAATGTATCTTGTTCTATATTTAATTGATAATTTTGTATTTGGGTCATTAATTAAATTTTCAATATTTTCATTAACATTTAATATAGCATTTGTTAAATTTTCTTGTGTTTTCAAGGCAACATTTGAAATTGAATCAGTTAATTTATCAATTGAAAAATTATTAAACATCTTTAATACGATTGGATTTGTTTAATTTATTATTAATAATTGTTAACAATTATCTGTACAGGTGTTAAAATAAGTACATATCTATTTTAAACACAATTTAGATTTTTTAAATGAAGTGGCTACAATCTCTAGCCGGGTAAACCAGGGGCAAAACCAACCACGTGCATATCACGTGGTCTTCACGTGACACTATTTTTTCTTTTTTTTGCCGTTTGCCGTTTGCCCTTCTTTTTTAGACTCATAAATATTCATATTATAATTATAAAATTAAATTTATTAAACTCTAATTCATAATAATAATCTTTTGAACAATTTCAACAATATATCATTTTACCATCACACTTCTACCACTCCCTTCCCTATAAGTTCTTGCTCCTCATCCCCTTAAAGATGGGCGGTTAACTTCTCCCCCCCCTCTTTCTTAACCCTACACTCTCTTTTCAAAACGGGGTATCCCTAATATTGGCACCCCATTGTAAAAGCAGATAAAGATAGAGTGTATGATGGCATGATATAGTATAGTACAACATTAGGGGAAAAGGGGAGAGGGAGAGAGAGTATGGAAGGGAGGAATTGATTTTCCGGTTTATTAATTTTGAGGCTATAGCCGATGATGATGATGATGATGGCGGGAACCCTGGGGTGGTGCCCTAGGGCACCACCCCTCTGATAAAGGGTACACACACACAACAAAACAATTTTTCTTTTGGAAAACACCGCGGGGACAACCATTTGTTCGCACACATACTTGCACATCCAAGCTCAGCGACTAAAACCGCGCGCGTCCCGACTTTCCTCCTTCTGCTTCTGCGCGTTTCCAGAAACCAACCATGCTCCGTCTCTCCCGGCAGCTCAGTAGCCCCGCTAGAAAGAATAGGGTCCGAGACTATAAATTTTCAAATTCGCTCTGCCTTTCCCTCCTCCCACTGCCCGCCTTTCTCAGCAACGACAATTCTGACACATGCAACACCGCATAACACCCGCAGTTCTGCGCCATTCCCGCTGGCGCATCCCATATGACCTAAATAGGTAATTAGCTATTGTTCTACACTATTAAAACACCGCTTAAACCAACTCCCAGAAACAACAACAACAACAACAACAACAACAACAATAACAACCGCTATAACAATTTAATGGCTTTAAGTTGACCATCTTTTGGTTATAGCTATAATATGTTTATTACTTACTAAACAATTTATAATAGCAAATAAACAATCAATTAATAATGAGGATTGTAGGGGGACAATTGTATAATTGAGAAAAATTTTCTTTTATTAATTGATATATAAGTATTATATTATATTTATATATTATATTTATATATTGTAATATTCGTAATTGTATATTGTATTGTTGCGTATTCTTGTTTGCTCTTTTCTATTTTAAATTGTTAATATACTCAATTCAATTGTTTAAAGTTATAGCAACAACAACAACAACAACAATAATAATAATAATAATAATAATAAACTATGTTAGGTTTAGCTGATAATATTTTAAGAGCTACAAATTTTGTATTCTCTGTCATCATTTTAGGTTTAGTCGGTTCTTTACTGGCGACTCAAGATCATAGCACTTCAAGAACTAATTTCGCTATATTCGTACCAGTATTCGCTTTGGTTACTGATTTCTTTTATGGTATTTTAGCTAATATTTGGTCTTCTCCATTCGCTTGGCCAATTGTTTTATTCGCATTCGATTTCTTAAACATGGTCTTTACTTTCTCAGGCGCTACCGCTTTGGCTGTCGGTATTAGAACTCATTCATGTTCAAACAAAAGTTATTTAAACAGTAATAATATTACTCAAGGTTCTAAAGACAGATGTAGAAAATCTCAAGCTTCTGTTGCTTTCTTATATTTCTCATTTTTCGTCTTTTTAGTTAAATTAATCATGTCATGTATTAATTTATTCTCTAATGGTGCTTTAGGTTTCTCAGGTTCTACTTTCGGTAGAAGAAGAAACGCTGCTGGTGCTGGTGCTCCAGGTGTTGCTTCTCCACAAATTGGTGTTCCAAACATCTCTCAAGTTTAATAACTTTTGAAATACAAAAAAATAAAAAAATCACTAGTACTTCTACTACCACTATTAATAATTAATAATAATACCCTTTAAAATAATATACTAAAAAAATAAAAAAAATAAAAAAAATTATAAAAGACACAACATTCATTTCATTCATTCTTTGTATGTCATTCAAATTAACAAAATCAATTGATATTTATTGTAAATTCGTTTGATATTAATTTTTATTTACTTTAAGTCTTTTAGTTCGTTGCAAATTAGCCTAGTCTATTCATTATTCATTGCAATATAATTTAATAATTTAATAAAAAATTAATAATATTAATCTTATCTGATTTTTTTTTATTTAAATTTATTTTAATCTATTTACATATATTTAAATAATAATATTATAATTAACTATCTACCAATATTTAATAATAATGTATTACCATTTGAGTTATTTGTATCATCATTTGATGAATTACCATTTGGTAAATATGTAACATTTGATGATTGTGCTAAAGTTTTAGCAATAGATTTAGATGCTTCTAATCTTCTAATCAATAATAAACCATCACCTGCTTTCTCCAAAGCTTTTGAAATATATTCTGCACTTTCTGCTTCACCTTCTGCTCTAATAACTGATGCTTGTCTTTCTTGTTCAGCTTTTTCAACTAAAAATTTTGCCCTTTCTGCATCTTGTTGAGCAATTTGCTTTTGTTCAACAGCTTTTGTAAATTCTTGACCAAATGTCATATGTGTAATTGAAACATCTTCTAATTTAATACCAAATTCATTTGATCTCTGTGATAATTCTTTTCTAATTCTATCAGAAACAATTTCTCTTTGTGTGATTAATTCAGCTGCATCAAATTGAGCAACAATTGCCTTTAACACTTCATTACCAATGGATGGCAATACCCTTTCATCATAATCTAAACCCAAATTTTGATAAATTGTTGGTAATTGTAAAACATCTGGTCTATGTAATACTCTTAAAGTTAATGAAACCATTTGTAAATCTTTAGTACCTGTATTGGTGGCAATACTTTTTGGTTTAGTTCTAACATCATAAATAACTGCCTTTTGCAACCAAGGTAATAAAAAATGAGTACCTTCACCAATAACAGTTTGTTTAACACCTGAAATTCTATCAAAGATAACTGCTCTTGAACCACCTTTAACATCATACATAGCATATTGAACTGCACTTGCAGCAATACCAATTGGTAATGCAATCTTAGCAATTGTATCAAACACTTTAGACATCGTTAATATAGTTTTGATATGTCTATTAGCTTGATATCATTGCTGTCAAACAATAATTACTCAAAAATATACAGTAAATATTACAATTTTTTAAATCTATTTCAATATTTCTAATCCTCCTTTTTCCTTTAAAAAAATATTTTTAAGCACTGTAAATCAAGGTAATTGGTTGCACATGATATAAAATACAATTAAAATATGTGAAGAACAGTATATATAAATTCTATTTTATTAAATAATTAGTTGATGAATATATGATAAATGCTTAATGATTGCTCTATTTCTTGGTTGGTTTTAATTTGGTGACCGTGTATGGTTTTAATGATTTTACTACTCTACTTGGGATTGAGTTCCATTCAGGGTAATATTCCATACCCATCACTGATGTAGACCACCAATTGTAAGGTAATAAAGTGGTAGGTACTTTTGGATTAAACCTCCATGTACCGTTGACTCCACCGGACATGATCCCACCTGTACCTCTTTCTCCAGTTAATACATGGAAATGGTTTTGTTCTTGTGCATTTTGTGTAGTGGCAGTTTCTTGTTGTGATAATAAGTCTGCTTTCAATTTCTTGTTGTTTCTTCTAAATAATGGATTCTCTCTTACTGGGTACATAATAGGTCTATACCCACTAAATAATATATCATTTGTTAATTTCGTAGATTCTAAAAATTGAGTAGTTGGCACTCTTGGTAATGATCTATATATTGAATCCGCACTGTTGTATAACTTTCTTTTCATTTGTGTCTTTATTGTATTTGAGAAATGTCTCACACTTACACTTCCAACCATCAAACAACCCGTTTGCAGTTATTAACAAAACAAACACAATAAAACTCTCTTATATATATATATGTATGTATATGTATATCCAAATGATTCTCCGATATCCCCAGTAAAGGTAGAATGTTATGTCTATGTCTGATTAGATAAAGTTAAAGAATATGAAAAGTCTTTTGGTAAAGGGGGGTGGGGGTGTGTAAAACTCTAATAACGCTACAAATCACTACACATTTAAGACGATTGTGTAAATAGTAAAGATTGGCATGACTTTGATTCAACTGCAAGATTGAAACAACTAGTTACGTTGAATTACGTTACATTGCATGGTATAATTATCAAGGAATACAATACAGTTCGTTATGTCTTTTTTGTTATTGAGGGGCTATAGATGTTAATGACACTATCTTCTTCTTCTTCTTCTCTTCTTGCTTCCATTCAGGGGGGTTCGAGGGTTGTGAGGAACATCTTTTGGGTCCGGACGTCAATTGTGATGGGACCTCAAAGAAGTCCGTCGGCGATGGGCATGAGGCTTTGTTAATGTGATACTGATAATAGTATAGTAATTAGATTATGTAAATATTAGTTTATTATATGAATGAATGAAAATATATACATACATACATACATATATATGTATGTATGTATGTATTTATTTATTTGTATTAATGAGATGATTGAAAAAAACAGCAAATATTTTTTATTGGTTAGTTTTTTAAAATCTTAATGTGTCTTTATATTAATTGAAATGAAATTTCAACTAAAATTATATATCGATAGCATCGATTGAATAATCTTTCTTTGATAATTTTGATCTTAAAGTCTTACCGTAATATGAGAATCCGAATGGGATAGCAATCATAGCAGTGGCAATGAAGGCTAATAACCATGATGCCCAATGTAAACCTAATCTTTTGTACATTTGATTTGTAAATAATGGGAATGCAGCACCACCAGCAGATCTTAAGAAAACTTTAGTAGCTAATGCACTTGAAGCATATTGAATATAACAATCAATAATATAATTGTTTAATGAATAATAAATTAAAACCATACCGTAACCAAATGCTAAACCAGATGATGCAGGGGCAACCCAAATAACTGACTTTGTTGATGTTGCACCTAAAATCCATAGAGCAATAGCTGCAAATGGTGCACCAATTTTAGCACCTAATAAACGATCTTCTGGTGTTGGTCTTTTAGTTTTAATTAATTTCAAATATTGATTTTCACAATAAAATGTTGTGACTAAAGCACATGAGGCACCAATTAAAATTGGAATAAACATTAAACCACACAAATTATCTCCATAACCATACAATTCTCCAAAGATATATGGGAAAGCAAAAAAGAAAGCATATAATAATGAATAAATCAAACAGACGTAGAAACATGTTAAATCTAAAACTGGCTCAGTGACTGCAAAATATAATGGTCTAACACAGCATGCTTTCATTAATTCACTAACACTAACACCTTGAGCTTCTTGTTCTGTCATAATTTTTGGATTACCAGTTTCTTTTCTTAATTTAGCAGCTCTTCTCTTTAATATAACTGGAGCATAAGTTTCTGGAATTAATGCAATAACAATCCACATAACACCAGCAAAAGCCATATTAACCCAGAAAATTAGATCCATACGGCCTGTAGAGACAGAAATAAAACCATTAACTAAAGGACCAAAAACTGGACCACAATATGGAGCATAGGCAAAGAAGGCAATAGCTCTACCTCTAGTTTCACTTGGGAACATATCAGCAATAGAACCACCGACTAAACATAAACCAGAAGAAGCCCAAACACCGCAGAAGAATCTACAAATCATTAAAGTTTGAACATTTTTGGCAAGTGCACATGGGATGTTAAAGATAACGTACAAACCCATGGAAACAAAATAAGCAAGTCTTCTACCATATAAATCACTTACTGGAGACCAAATCAATGGACCAAAAGAGAAACCTACAACCATTAAAGAAACTGATAAAATAGAAACTTCAGTACCAACATGCAATTTATCAGATACAGTACCTAAACCACCAGCAATACAAGCAGAACCATAAGCAACACAAATAACTAATAAAGAAAGTAAGATTGTGTATAACCAACGAACTTTCATTGACCAATTATGTGGGTTTTCTGGATCATTTGTAATAAAAGTAACAAATTCAATATCTGGATCTAATTCATTTTCATCATTTAAAGAAACACTTTTTTCAGAACCTTTTTGATTTTCACTATCAGAAGTTGATGAAAAATCACCATTTTGACTTTGACGATCCATTTGTCTTGTTCTAGTTCTTGTAATAGCAGTAGATGATCTACCTAATGATTGTAAAGTGGCAACCGGTACTAAACCAGTTGGAGTTTCAATTGTATATTCTTCTGGGAAAATAGAAGTTTTTGAAGTTTGAGGAGCATTAACATCAGGAACTGGAGCATCGGCTCTCATACCCATATCTTGTAAAGATTTAACAGTTTCAGTTCTTGATAACTTTAATTGGTTTGAATTAGTTCTTTGTGTTGGTACATATTGTTGAGGTTGTTGATTATTATCCAATTCAAAAACGGAAGTACTGGTAGAATTGAATGATTCAATATCTTCAATATCAGTCGACATATTTAATTTAATTTAATATATGGAATAATAGTGTAGAATGCAAATAGTTTTAAAAAAACTCAAAATAAATTTTAATATTTTCTTTTAATAGAATCTATTGAGTCGTAATATAATTGAACGTTTGTCGAATTAACGAATAAATTTTGTTGAACAGATAAGAAAACTAGAAAGAAAAAAAAGGACAGATAATAATCCTAATTAAGAGGTATATATAAACAAGATCATATATATATATATATATATATATATATGAAATAAAAAAAAAAAAAAAAAAAAAAAAAAATATAGATTGTAATTTTTTAAAAATTTTAATACCAAATAAAAAAAAAATAAAAAAAAAAAAAATAAAAAAAAAAACCAAAAAAAAAACAGTTTAAATACAAAAACAAACTTTCA
>JANIWO010000067.1:0-27097 GCA_030555675.1 Vanderwaltozyma tropicalis
CGTTAAGAGATGTATTATGGAAAGAGATTTATACCCAAGAAGATGGGGTCTAGGTCCAATTGCTCAAAAGAAGAAGCAAATGAAGGCTGATGGTAAATTAGATAAATATGGTCGTGTCAATGAAAACACTCCATCTGAATGGAAGAAGGAATATGTTCCATTAGACAATGCTCAAACTGCTGATGCTCCAGCTAATGAATCCGAAGAATCATCTACTCCATTGATAAAAGAAATTGAAACTAAAGAGGAATCTACTGAAGAAGTAAAGGAAGAGAAGAAGGAAAAGAAAGATAAGAAAGAAAAGAAAGACAAAAAGGAAAAGAAGAGAAAGGCTGAAGATGATGGTGAATCTGAAAAGAAGAAGAAGAAGAAGAAGAAGAAGTCAGAAAAATAATTGAAGCTATAAGCTCATGCATGATCCATCTAGTATTACTTTCATCATATTTTTATATTGTACATAATTATTTTCGTAATTATTTTTAATAATAAATGATATCAAAATTAAGTTTAAAACCCCATAATATAATAATAGTTTTGATCTCAAAATTAAATGAACGTTTTTTAGAAATAAAAATTAATATAAAAATAAAATATCTAAGACTTAGTTTTTTGTTTTAGTTTCTTCATTCTCCTTAACAGGCTCCCCATGGGTCAATCCATATGCTTTACATTGATCAAAAGCATCTTCAGTGACACATTTGAAAGTTTTGAATAGTACTTTATTGGCCTTAAGTTCTACTTCAAAATTTTCTTTTATATCCTTTTCTTTATACATCCCAAGGACATAGTTTAACAACCCTTTAACTGTAATTGTTCTACTAAACCTATCTGCTTCGCTTAATGTTAATGATAAGTAATCTTCAAAGTCCTTTGTTTCCAAATCTTGGCTGACAATTTCCCAGAAATTGATGGAATTAGGATTCATAATGTTATTACCTCCACAAGATGTATCTTTTAAATCCCAAGATGTCACATCTGTGTTGAAATCAACTACAGGAACGATTAATTCTTGATGATAAACACCATCGGATTCCACCAACACGCTGAACATTGGTCTATAATAGTGTTGACCACACCCACAGTCTTTAACATGTAGTTTAGGAAACCCAATCCATATTTGTTTACCTGCTAAATTTGGTAATTCTTTGGGTAGTTGTACAAATTGTGATCCACCTCTCATACCATCATACTTGTTAATATTTCCTAACTCAAGGGTATCAGCTTTGAAAACCTTTTCACAAGTACCATCATCTAAATTACATTTTAAAATTTCTAATGGGAAAAAACTGTAAATGAAATGAATGTAACCTCTTGATAAGGCACTTTGTTCGTATTCCTTATGGAAAAAAGGTGTCCAATTCTTTTCTACCTTTTTAATCTCAAAATTTGTACCTTGTAATGGAACTACTGGATCTATTTTTCTATGTGGGAAAAATATTTTCATCTTTCTCTTATCAATAACTCTATCAATTTGATTAAATACTAAAACTGGTTCTTGAAATCCGTCATTTGTATCTCTTAAAATGGCACGAACGTCTTCTTGGCCAGAATATCTGTCTTTAAAATCAGTTGGTAAATTGAATACGGTTGGATAAGTGACATAATATTTTTCTAAAATAGATTCTACTCTTTTGTTAATATATAAAGCAGAATTCACTTGCTCAACAACACATATATCATATTGTTGAAGATTTTTTTTCTTTAAAGGTTCACAATCAACGTATCCTAATTCTTGTTTTAGATTTATAATTTGTTTATCAATATCTGATGGTATTTTAATATCATTAAATGGGATTTTAAAATTTTTCAATTCTTTCCAATTCTTATCAAACACTTGACCTCTAATCATTGAAACTTTTGGATTACTTATATCACCATCAGGTGCATAGCTTAATCTTGTATAAACTACAAAGACTTGATATTCTTCTAACCAAACAGAGGAACTACCAAATCTAAACCATCTTTGTTTGATAATATCGGTTTCTGACATTTTATCTTCATGTTTCTCATAACAAGCTTTTGAATATTCATTTTTTAATGAAAGAATATATTTTCTTGTTTCAATTAAATCATCACTTATAATATCAGAAAATTCAGAAATTTTAACTTTGTTTTTATATGATAAATCAGAACATTCAATTTCTGTATCATAATTATCATTATCAGTATTACTATTTAATAAAATTGAATCAATAACATCATATTCCATTGATTTAGGTTTTTCTACATTTTTATTTGGTTTTCCTTCATTCTCTAAATGATTCTGTAAATTTAAATTCGATACAAATCCATTTAAATAATAATCAGAAAAGTCTCTTGTTATTGTGTTGTTATTTAATGGAGATTTATTCCAATTCTTATATTTTAATATATTTGTAATATCAACAGATGCTAGGTCAATTTTATTTTTAACAGTTTTAAAATTATTTAATGTTGTATAATAATAATAGTTAAAATCATTCATTGTTAAATTATTATTTTTTTGATGTAATAAATTAATAAATATTAATATTGTTATGAATACTATTAGTAAACTTTTAATTAAAATTCCTCTATTAAATTTTTTAATTGATATTCTTAATGTAGCATATTTAAATCTCTTTAAATTATTAGATATTCTTTTTACAAAAATTTTAAAATTATCAATTGTACTTGTTATAGAGTAAACACTGTCATTAGCAGTATCATAACATGAATTATTTGTAAAATCTATTATTTCACTACTAGATGAGCTTTCTTGGAGCTCAAGTTCCAATTCATGAATATTATTTTTTTCTACAGGCATATTTTTCCAAAAAATATGCAGGTACAGTTGTATATATATATATATATATATATATATATATATATGAATATCTATAAAATATTAGGTATCATGTTTAAAGAAAGGTAGAATTGTTGTTTGATACAATGTGTTCTCTGAATATATATATATATATTCAGAAAATGACAGTACACACATGTGCCTCTACTTATGACACTCGATATTGTTTGGCGACCAAGTGTTTTAAAAGAGAGACACATATATGTTTCTAACAATAAGCATTATCTATTGAAAAAAATGTACCACATGAAAACTTTTCTCATCGCTGTCCCTTATTGGCAGTGACAAGAAGTATAAGTTAAAAATAGTTGAAAAAAATTAGGAACAAAATAATTCTATATGAAAAGATGAAAAACCGAATAACTGTAAGCTTGCATGACTTCCTAAATAGGTGATTCGAATTTCAACATAGCCAGATCGAGAAATTCTTTTAACTGAATTAGGAAAGATATGACCTAATTAGGATTTTTCATGCACGTTTGGCTCAAAAACTGTGTCCAATAATAAATATTTCAGTTACCGAAAAGAAAACATATAGTCCAGGAGGTAACAACCGCGCGTAGCAAACATGCATTGTGCAGCTGTTTCTGAGTGCAATTGGGAGCTTAAAAAAAGCTACAGGTCATCTTAAATTAGGAGATTCTTCCCCTTCCAATTAATATATAGCCAAAAAAATGATATGGCTTTAAAGCGTGTTTGCTTTAATGGTTTCTATCATGAGGTAGCGTATTGGCTACGGTATTGCCTTGCAGCGTTTTCTTTTCTAAAAATGGGTTCAAGGAAAAAAAAGAATTTTCCTGTATTTTTGGGCAGCAACCATTTGATAGCCATTCATGGAACGTGCAGGGTTGGCCTTTAGGGTTTTGAGGAATTATGATATTAATATAATAATATATATTTTTATGCAGTAGTAATTTTTATATAAGTTCTTTATGAGTTAGTCCGTATTCTTTACATTTTCTTGATGCATCTTGGCTAATACAACGTAATGCTCTGGAAACTAATGAATTTGTTTCTTTAGTTACACTAAATTCTTGGTTGATTTCCTTTTCTTTATACATATCTAGGATGTAGTTTAGCAACCCTTTAATTGTAATTGTTCTACTAAACCTATCTGCTTCGCTTAATGTTAATGATAAGTAATCTTCAAATTCCTTTGTTTCCAAATCTTGGCTGACAATTTCCCAGAAATTGATGGAATTAGGACTCATAATGTTAGTACCTCCACAAGATGTATCTTTTAAATCCCAAGATGTCACATCTGTGTTGAAATCAACTACAGGAACGATTAATTCTTGATGATAAACACCATCGGATTCCACCAACACGCTGAACATTGGTCTATAATAGTGTTGACCACACCCACAGTCTTTAACATGTAGTTTAGGGAACCCAATCCATATTTGTTTACTAGATACTCCAGGAATCGATACAGGTAATGGCATAAACTGTGAACCACCTCTCATACCATCATACTTATTGGTATTTCCTAATTCAATTATATCAGTTTTGAAAACCTTTTCACAAGTACCATCATTTAAGTTACATCTTAAAATTTCTAATGGGAAAAAACTGTAAATGAAATGAATGTAACCTCTAGATGAAACAGTTTGTATATATTCTTTATGAAAAAAAGGTGTCCAATTTTTTTCAGTTTGCTTTGTTTCAAAATTTGTATTTTGTAAATTTATTAAAGAATTATGTTTCCTATGTGGGAAAAACACATTAATTTTCCTAAAATCATCTAAAATATCAATTTGATTGAATATTAATACAGGTTCTTGGAAATCATTATTAATTTCTCTTAAGATCACACGAACATCTTCTTGACCAGCATATTTGTCAACAATATCAATGGGTATATTAAATACAATTGGATAAGTAATAAAATCTTTAGTGTCATCATTAAATGAAATTTTAAAATTTTTCAATTCTTCCCAATTCTTATCAAACACTTGACCTCTAATCATTGAAACTTTTGGATTACTTATATCACCATCAGGTGCATAACTTAATCTTGTATAAACTACAAAGACTTGATATTTTTGCAACCAAACTGATGAACTACCAAATCTAAACCATCTTTGTTTAATAATTTCGATATCTGTCATATTGACTTCATCATCGGACACACAAAGTTTAGAATAATCATTATCCATAGATAAAATAAAATTTCTTGCCTCAACTAAATTATCTTTTAACAATGGTTGAAATTTTGTAATTTTAATTTGATTTTTGTATAATAATTCATTACAATTATTATTTCGCTCTTGTTGTTTTCTTGACGCTTTAACTTTTACAGTTTTAATATTCGGAGCTTCTTCTTTTACAATTATGTTTGTTAGAAACCCATTTAATTCATAATTGTAGAACTGTGTTGTCCTAGTATTGTTTGTCAATGGAGATTGATCCCATTTCTTATCATGTAATATGTTAGTAACAACATCACCAACAGTAGTGATGTTTGTATCAATACGGTATAACACAGTAATTATTGATACAATTGCTATAACAATCAATAAACTCTTGATTCTCCACCTACCACCACCACCACGATTCAATTGATTCTTGACAATTCTTACTATCTTGGAGCCATTAGACATAGACCCTCTACTGTTTGATAACATCACGACAGTACCTATATTGGTACCCATCTCACCAAACCATCTATCTACCTCTTTAGTTCCTAATCATAACCTTTAAACTCCAATTTCAACTACAATGCATCTCATCTCACCAAATCTCACAAAACTTTTTTTTTTTTTCAGAAAAACTGTTGGATTTGGAATTACTTAACAACTCGCCGTGGAGGAGGATTAGTTGGAGTGAAAATAGCTACTAAATATTGGGGTAAAACTAGAAATGGAAGCTAACAGCGAAGGCAAAGAAAAGAATGACTCCTTCTTCTCTTCGGCGATCGTTAACCGAAATGCAAAAGTTTTGTTTTTCCTCAACTGCACGCAGCGGGGAACAAAGTAAGGCGCTAGAGCGTAATCTGTGCGAAGCCGCACGTGGGCTGGCAACAGAGAGACGAGACGAGCGAAGAAAGACTGCCACTCATTACAAGAAAAGGTAGTCGGAGCGTGCATTGTATTGTACCTCTGCAGAACCTGAAAGAGGGACAGGTAGAGGTCTCTCGGGCAGTAAAGCACACGTGGTGCCATGGAAATATAATACATCTTGTTCGAATTCTATTAATAGCGGCGACTGGCTCATGTTCTTTGCCAAAAAAGACCAAAAAAGACCAAAAAAAAGGTCCAAATATGCGTGGAGTTTTTATTTAGCTACGCAGCAATATGCATATTGCTGCATGTATGTATGTATGTATGTATGTATGTATGTATGTACAGTATATTACAGTGTATTGCAGTGAGGAAACACACCTGCGTCTGTTTCTATGCGTACCTGTGTTTTCCCGTGATGTTTTTTTCTATATTGGGCTGGGAAGGTTTACGTCACGGAGAAAGCCACGTATATCAAATTCCCGCACGCGCAGGTAGAGAGCATGCAGGAATTGTGCAAAATGTATCGTTGTTTCTACGCGTTTATCTATGATTTGGATTTAGTGAGGTGGTCAGGAACTGGATGGGTTAAACCATATCTGTAGCACATATCTAATGCGGTGTCCACAACACAATTTAAAGTTTTAGCAATAATTAAATTTGATTCTTTGCTTACTTCGAAATCTTCTCTGATTTCCTTTTCTTTGTAGATACCTAAAATATAGTTTAGTAACCCTTTAATTGTGACCGTTTTACTAAACCTATCTGCTTCGCTTAATGTTAATGATAAGTAATCTTCATATTCTAATGTCTTTGGATCTTGACTGTACACTTCCCAAAAATTAATAGAATTTGGATTCATAATATTAATATCGTAACAATATGTACCTTTTAAATCCCATGACATTACATCATGTTGGAAATCTATTGTTGGTATAATTAATTCTTGATGATAAATACCATTAGATTCTACTAAAACACTTAACATTGGTCTATAATAACGGTAATCACAACCACAATGTCTTGCATGAATCTTGGGGAACCCAACCCATATTTGTTTACCAGAAACACCGGGAATTGATACAGGTAATGGTACATATTGTGAACCACCTCTCATACCATTATATTCAGTAGATTTATCTAATTCTAATGTAGAAGCTTGGAAAACTTTTTCACAATTACCATCATCTAAATTACATTTTAAAATTTCTAATGGTAAATAACTGTAAATGAAATGCATGTAACCTCTTGATAATGCACTTTGATCATATTCATTATGGAAAAATGGTGTCCAATTTTTCTCTTTTTTTCTTAATTGGAAATTTGTACCCTTTAATGTAATTAATGGATCAGATTTTCTATGTGGGAAATAAACGTACATTTTTCTCATATCATCTGTTCTATCTAATTGATTGTACATTAAAATTGGTTCTTTTAACCCATTTGGAGTTTCTCTTAAGATAACACGTGAATCTTCTTGACCCGAATAATCACCACCTGTATCACATGGAAGATTAAATACTGTTGGATAAGTAATATAATATTTTGATAAAATTTTATTAATTTTTTTATCAATATTTAATGATAAATTCGCTTGTTCAATTTTACATCTATCATATTCATGATAATTTTTTTTCTTTAATGCTTCACAATCAACATAACCAAATTCTTTTTTTAAATTTTCAATTTGTTTATCAATGTCTGATGGTATTTCAATATCATCATATGGAATTTTAATATCTTTTATTTCATTCCAATTTTTATCAAATGCTTGACCTCTAATCATTGACATTCTTGGATGATTTGTTCTACCTAAAATGGAATAAATTACTCTTGTATAAACTAAATATATTTGATGCTTTTCAATCCATACAGCAGAACCACCAAATCTAAACCATCTTTGTTTGATAACATCAGTTTCTTTCATATCATCTTCATCTTCACGATAACACGCTTTTGAATATTTATCGTTTCTAGAAAGTATAAATCTTCTAATCTCAACTAAATCATCTTTTAAAAATGGTGAAAATTCTGAATAAGTAATTGTATTATTATATGATAAATCAAAACAATTCACTGCTGTATCATAACCTTCATGATTGGTATTTGTTTGTAATAAAATTGCATTGGTATCTAATTCAGCTTTCTTAGCCCCCTTCTTAGACTTAGCATTTTTCTTAGGTTTAGAAACTTTTAGTGGATGTTTAATCTTATGCAATTCAGGATCTAAATTAGAAACAAATCCTTGTACAGTATATTTCTTATATTTTTGTTTAATAACTTTTTCAGTTAATGGAGATTGATCCCAATTTTTATATTTCAATAAATTAGTAATATCAACATTTAATAAATCTTTTTTAAATTTAACAGATTTAAAACTATTAATAGTAGAATAATAATAATAATTAACATCATTAAATTGAATAAAATCACTTGAATGATCACTAGCGAAAAACAATACACTAATGAAAATGAAAACAATTAAAATGGCCTTAAATAAAACATTTCTACGTAATTGATTAATAAAAATTCTTTTCAAATTCTTAAAAATATTAGAATGAAATGAATTACCATTGATATTGGAATTTCTTAGATGGATATCATTATCCATTTCAAAACTCTCCACCATAGTTCAGCCACTTTGCTTACAATAAGACGAATACTTTTCTGTGAATATATTTATATTTATAATATTATTCAAATAAAAGATTCACATCATCTTATTCATAAATATCTTACTTTTATATATCAAAATTCCTGCTGGATATGATGAGATGTTCAATTTTTGAAAAAAAAAAATTTGCTGGAAATCCGATTTTCGTACCCTATTGTAGGGTTTGTAGGTTTTATGGCATTGTTTAATATGGTTTTGTGGTTAACCCAGGGTTTTGTTTTAGGTGTTGTTTTCGAGATAAATGACCTAATCCAAATTTAATTAAAATTATTGAATTATAAGAGATATAAGAGATATAATATACTCTTTTGGTTGGAAGATGAGTAGTGGTAGAAGAAGGTAAACAAGCATGTCGGTGATACTGGTGTCAGCTGGGTATGACCATACCATCAGGTTCTGGGAGGCTCTTACAGGGGTGTGTTCTAGAACTATTCAACATGCAGACTCTCAAGTTAACAGATTGGAAATTACAAATGATAAAAAATTATTAGCAGCTGCTGGTTCACAAAATGTTAAGTTATACGATATCAATACTACCAATCCTAATCCCGTAGCATCCTTTGATGGACACAAGGGTAATATTACTTCAATTAGTTTCCAACAAGATAATAAATGGATGGTAACTTCAAGTGAAGATGGTACTATAAAAATTTGGGATATTAGATCTCCTTCTTTACCAAGAACTTATAAGCATAACTCTCCAGTTAATGAAGTAGCTATACATCCAAACCAAGGGGAATTAATCTCTTGTGATAGAGATGGTAATATTAGAATTTGGGATTTAGGTGAAAATCAATGTACTCATCAATTAACACCAGAAGATGATACACCAATTCAGTCATTGTCATTAGCTTCAGATGGGTCCATTTTAGTAGCAGCAAACAATAAGGGTAACTGTTACGTTTGGGAAATGCCCAATAGAACAGATGCATCGAATTTAAAACCAGTGACCAAATTTAAAGCTCATGATGCTTACATATCAAGAATTTTATTATCTTATGATGCAAAATATCTTTCCACTTGTTCAGCTGATCATACTGCAAGAATTTGGTCCATTGATGATAATTTCCAATTACAAACAACTTTAGATGGACATCAAAGATGGGTTTGGGATTGTGCATTTTCTGCAGATAGTGCATATTTGGTAACTGCTTCCTCAGATCATTATGTAAGATTATGGGACCTTTCCACAAGAGAAATAGTAAGACAATATTCTGGACATCATAAGGGTGTCGTATGTGTAGCGTTGAATGATGTATGATCCCATCAATCATTGTTCTTCTGTATAATAATAATTAAAATCTAATCTTTGTACGTGTTTTTCTGTTATAATATCAGAAATATTTTAGAAAAAATGAAAAATTATTTTGATATAATAATAAACACCATCTCATCTCATCTCATTGTTGATTTTTAAAAGATAAAGGTTAATCATATATGAGCAATCGAGTTGTTTGAATTCCTCTGGTAATACTTGATAAATTTGGGCTTTGAATTGAGCAGAATGAATGGTCAAAAGTTTCTTGATCTAGATGAAAATATACATAGATCAAAAAAATTTGATCCAAATAAAAAAAATTTAGAATTCAATTTATTTGAAAATTTATTCCAATATCGAATCAAGAATGAACAATGGGTACAAGATAGATCATTAGATGATTGGTTAAATAATGTTTTCCCCAATTCTGCAAATTTTAAAGGTTATGATGATTTGATTTGGGGTGAGTTTATTATTTGTGTTTATAAAGATCCAACGATTAAAAAAATTAGTTCCATTGTAATTGATAAGACAGGTATTACTCATTTTAATCCTGTTTATATCTCAAGTAAGTCACAATACTATCCAGCAATTGAAAATTTAAATGATGCTGATATTAAATCAAAAGTTAAAAAATGTATTGCAGTATCATTATTACAAAAATATTCACAATTAACTGAAAATGAAATTTTAAAATTAGGTATTAAGGATAAAAGATTTAAATATGATCCAATTCACGTTGGTAATTTAGTTAGTCAATGTAAATTGATTACTTATAGTACACCAAAGAATATTGGTAAAAGTTTAATTAATTTAGGTGGTTTACAAAAGAATTTTATTCAATCTTCATTAATTGATGTAATTTATCAAAATAAAGATTTTTTACAAGTATCAAATAATAAAATTGTTAAATATTTAGGAGAACAATCAGAACAATTATTTGATTCATTAACAGAATATTCACCAGAACAAGTTTTAAAGATTTATATGCCACCTATAGGTAATGAATTTATATTGAAAAAAAAATCAATGGAAAATGAAATTGATTTAGTAAAATCAATTTGTAATGAATTTACTACAGTACAATCCAAATTTTCTACAACTTTAGTAGATTTTTTACAACATTTTTTAATTCCATTAAGAGAAAATACATTATCAGGAAAAATCAATAATTTATCAATGGTTAAATTAAATCGCTTATTCCCACCAACAATTGATGAAGTTACAAGAATTAATTGTATGTTAGCTGATGCTTTAGAAAATTCTGAACCTTTTGGACCTTTAGAAATTTTAAAAGCATGTAGCATAATTATACCACATTTTTATAAAGCTTACATTAGACATGAAGCTGCTACCAAAAATTTCAGTAAAGATGTTAGAGTTTTCTTACGAAACTTTCGTAATGATATTAATGATCCAACATATTATAATGAATTAAAATTAGAAACTATTGTGAGAGGTCCATTAGATAAATTATTAAAATTAAAACTAATTATTGATAGGCTTTGGAAAAAGAAAGAATGGTCATTGATTGAGAAAGAAGAAGCTAAATCTTACTATGACGATATTATTTATGTAATTGATTCATTCGGTCATTTGAAAGAACCAATGCAAGCGCATAAGACAAGAGTATTCACCCCAACTGGGAAGCTATTAACAGAATTAGCTAAAGGTTGGCCACCAGAATTACAAAATAAATGGACAAGAAGAAGAGTCATTGGAGTATTTGATATTGAACTGGTACGAAATATAAATAAAAAAGGTTTGCTAGTAATTTTTAGTGATTTTGTTATTATTTTAAATATTAATGAAGTTGAAAAATATTATTCAAAAAATTCAAGAAAACCATTAATATCTGATGTTTTAATGAATTCATTAATAAATGAAGTTCCGTTACCTGAAGATTTGCCAAAATTAGTTGTTAACGATACTTTTCATGTTAGTACTGTATACGCAACTATTTATGGTAATGGCATGTTAGGTTTAAAAGTTCATGATAAAAATGTAAACCAAATGACATTTAAAATGATTGTAAATGGAAAGTCAGCTATTGAAATTGAAAACTTAATAACAAGAGCTAAAATTTTAAATAAAGGTACTGGTTTTCATTTATTTAAAACATCTAAACGTAATTTTCAATTATACTCCACTGTGCATGAATTTGATGCTTATAAAAGTGAACATATGAAATCTAAATTTGCATTATTTTTAAATATTAAACCATCACCTGAACTTCGTAAAATGAATAACTTGCAAACTGCGATTTTTGCCTCTTTAACTACCAATGATGATAAAAAGGAGATGATTAAAATGGATGTAATTAGCCATGAAGACTTAAGTTTTACCATGGTAGTACCTTGTGAAAAATTTCTCTCTCAATTAATTTTCCAATTGGCTTTTGAAATTCCAATGTATCATTCTTCAATATTTTCTTCCTCATTACAAAATATTTTTGATGCTAATGAATACGTTTTAAAGAATGTTGGATGCATTCCTAAAAATGCCATTCCCTCAGAACCTGATTTAGAAGTGACAGATATTTCTGAAAAAATTGATCAAGATATATCTTCATTTAAGAAAAGTATATCTTATGGGTCTATTACCACTTTCAGAAGTTATGCCAGTGATATGAGGAATAAAAATAATGAAAAGAAATTGATTCCTCAAAAAGGAACTGCTAATGAAAATAATAATAATATTAGTAGATTAAGAAGAAATGAACATATATCAACTAAAGCTGAAAACGACGAAATGAAGAAAAAAACTGAAAACAGAAGAAGTGTTTCAAACTTCATTAGAAAAGTTTTTTCAAATTCTTCTAAACAACGCACATCCACCAAAGCTGATAAAGATAAAAGAAAATCACAAACTTCTGATATTAAAATTGAAGTAACTAATTCCAATGATGCTATACTGAATGATAATAATATTAATGATTCAAAATCTAAAAAAACATTTATTGTTGATAAAAAGCATTCAAGAACTAGCACTAAGTCAAGTATGTCAATCGATACAGAGATTACTGGTATTCATAACTTATCTAACTTATCGATGATTACCAACAAACACGAAATTGAAAATTCTACTTTAACACTACTAGAAAAAGATACTAACAGAGATACAAATGATGATAAGAATTCAACAGCTCTGCTTTCTGGAAGACGTCAAAGCCAGATTTATGATAGAGATTTATTTGGTGATACTGTCTACAACGATAAAATATTCCAGAAATCCACTACTACTGAAGAAATTAATCACCTTAGCATAAATAGCATGAAACCAGAAGTTTCTGATATTAAATCTGAAATTGTTAAAGAGGATATATGTGATGTTAAACTTTCAATTAATAAAACAGAAAGAGAAAGTATTAATATTATCAAAAATGAAAATAAAAAGAGAAATAATAATCAAGATAAAACGAATACAGTAATGAAATCTGAATGCCATAATGGAACTAAAATATTTCCTGAAATTCCAAAATATACAGGAGAAAGTTTAGAACTAATTAGGGATTTATCATTTCAAGATTTGTTAAATGTCACAGAACTAGTGTTTGGTGAAACAGATGCAATCTTTAATTGGGAAAGTGTAAAAGACAAAAATCCATTGTCAAAACCTGTAATAATTAATAATGAAAAAGAAATAAAAGGACTGTAATTAATTAATTAATAATAATATTTAATTTAAAAAATATTTATATACAATTTGTTTATCGTGTTTATTCATGTTTAGCATAAGAAATATCTAAATCACAACCACCGTAGTTATAGTTATTTAATCTGTCGATACAAATCTCAGCATCAGCAACATTTTCGTATTCAACAATAGCAACACCAATTGGGTTACCTTTTTGGTCAAGTTTTAGTTCAGCATTGCGTAGTTTACCAATGGTTTCAAAAAGATCATATAAATCACTTGTTGCGGTAGAAAAAGGAAGATTACTACAATAAATCAATGCATTTTTTTCACCACCGCCGACAATTCCTTCAGTAAATTTAGATGGATCACTAGTTTCAGTATTATTATTTTCATTAGCTATCATGTCATCATCATCATTATTATTATTATTGTTATCAGTATTTTCATTATTTTCATGTTCAGTAGAATTATTAGAACGACCTTCTCTAACGTCTAAAGCTCTACCTTCAACTTCAAATCCATTAAACCTTTCAATGGCCCTCTCCATATCTTCTGGAGTTGATAGTATAACAGTACCGAATCCTCTAGAATAACCATTACGATCTAATTCGACATCAGCACGTAAAACATTACCACATTCTTTAAACATATCTTTTAGTGCTTGCCAATTAATAGAGTATGGTAAATTAGCAACGAAAACTTCATAACCTGGTTGAAATTGTTTATCAGTTGTATATTCTTTTCTTTCTCTTGGTCGTTCTCTTTCACGACGGTTTTCTTCTGGTGGTGGATTATCTTGTCTAACAAAAATTTGACGATCAAATAAATAAGAACCATCAAATTGACTAATAGCTTCATCAACATCATCTTGATTAGTAAATTCAACAGTACCCATACCTCTATGGTGACCTCTTGAAGTAATGATATCAGCACGTACAACTTCACCAATTTGTGAAAAATGTTCCTTTAAATCTTCTGGAGTACAATCATATGTTAAATTACCAACAAAAATACTATTAGCATAATTTCTATTAACTTTTTCATCATATGAACTGTCCAAATCTCTATTTAACACTGGACCATAATCACCTCTTGAACGACTGTCGTATCCACCTCTACCACCTCTTCTATTTCTACCACCTCTGTAACCTCTAGAACTACCACCTCTACTATTTTCTCCATATCTACTACTACTTCCTCCTCTTCCTCTTCTATCATTACCACGGTATCCACCTTCTCTACGGTACCCATCATCGCCACGATAACTGCCACTACTGTAACTAGTACTTTCGCTATTATTATATCTACTACGGAATTGAGCCTTTGGAGCATCATAGTCACCTTCATTAGTTTCTTGACGGTAATTTCTACCACTGTCACGACCACGGCCTGGAGATCTCGATCTGCTACGTCTACTGTAGTTCTAAAATCACAATTGATGAGCAAAAAAATCCTTCAAATATGTATAATACCAAAATGTATTATAAATATTTAATTTTTATTCTCAAAGTATTCATTAGTAAAAAAATTCTTTTATAATATTTAACCCGAATTCAATTGTTTGAATTCGGATTTTCCTAATGTAAAAAATTAATCTTCATACATATTCAGAATCAGACATATTGAAACCTATATTATATTGTTATTTACCACTTTATTATCATTAATTTAACTATAATTGAAACATATTTTAATAATTAATACCTTTTATTATAGCTTATTGCAACTTTTTTCAAATAAATTTTTCAATATCAATTAATGTATCACCGTGAACGACGTCTAATAAAATTGATAAATTAAAGGTTAAATTGAACTTAATCATCTACTTATCACTTTATTTAAAGTTGGTTAACACCCCCAGCTGGAGGTATTTAGGCCAATTGAACCATACAAAGAGGTAGAGTATGGTCTGAACAGTTGTACCATATGAAAACTGTAAGGAAAGAGAGATGATTTTGGGCGATTTCTAGAGAGTTTGAGTACCATTAATGATCATTCAAAAGGTAAAAAGGTTTCTAGGATTAACTCGAGTGGTAAGGTTTGTAATGGAATAGTTTGATATTTCTTTAAGTGTAGTTATATGGTATATGTTGATGGTACATGGTGGATGGGGGGGAACCCCCATCCGCCATCGAGATTAATGAGTTTTTGTACATTGGCGGTTAAATGAAATCATAATAATTTTTGGTATAAAAAAATATGGATTTCTCTTCTTCTGAAAGAGAAAATGCATAGAGTTTAAATGAAATACTGTCCAATAAACCATTGCTCAATGAACTGCTGTTGGTTTTTCCCCTATACAGTTTTAATTTTATGCCATTTATTATTTCATTTTACTCTAAATCCTTAGTTTCTCAGTCAAATTTCTCCATTAGAAAATTCAATCTAATAATATTATAATAAAGATAAAGATAGTGTTACAATGGAGATGTCTATATCAATGGATATTACCATTAGCAACTTTTATTTGGCAAATTCTAGATTTATTATGTGCTAATTTACCCTCCCTCTGGATTTAAGTAGTAAAATATTCAAATTGGAAAAAATCAGCAAAATTAAATATTGAACTGAACAATTAACCCAGATTATAGAAGTTATATTAACTTGATATATTGCTCTATATTATGGATTGTAAATTATGAATATAAATTACGGTTTATTTGACTTAAGAACTTTTAATAAAGTAGTGGAATTGTTCTTCTCTAATTACCAATATGTCATTATTTACAACGAATCATGTTGTATTTAAAAATTATGCAAGTACTATCCTTATACAAGTACGTAATTCAACAAAGAAAGCTGCAGGTTCAAGAACCTCTATGAAGGATTCTGCCGGGAGAAGATTAGGTCCAAAGAAGTATGAAGGTCAAGAAGTTAAATCTGGTCAAATTATTATGAGACAACGTGGTACTAAATTTTATCCAGGTGATAATGTTGGTATTGGTAAAGATCATACAATTTTTGCAACTGAACCTGGTGTGGTTCGTTATTATTTAGATCCTTTCCATCCAGGTAAAAAATTCATTGGTGTATCTTTAAGTCGTGAAGTGAAATTACCAACCCCACATTTTGAACCAACTATTAGAAGATTTGGTCGTTATATAGTTACACATCCAAAGGAATTAGAATTTGAAACAACAGATGATTTATCTAAGAAGCAATCTGAAATGAAAGCTGAAATTTTAGAAAGTATGAAAAATCGTGAATTGAAAAGAAAAGAATTATCTAAAGATTTTACAAAATTAATTTTTGATGATTTAAAATTATCAATTAATGATAAATCATTAGCATTAGAATATTTAATACGTTTAAGATCATGTTTAAGAAATGGTTTTACTTTAAATGATTCTCAATTTAATGCTAAAAATTATTTTGTTTTAGAATTAAATTTAAAATCTAAAAATGAAAGCTGGGATACTCAACAATATGATGAAAAATTAAATACATTAAATGAAACTATTGATTTATTAAATAAATCTATTTCATTCAATAATAAATTTAAATTGATTAAATTTATTGATCCAAAGGAAAAGCAAATTTTGAAAAATGACTTAATTAAATCATTAACTGAATTAACAAAAGATTTAAAGACAAAGAAGCAAAGAGAAGAAATCAAGACTTTATTTACTGCTGCTTCGGATTTCTTAACATTATCAGAAGAAGTTCATCTAAGAAGAAGATTCTTAAAACCTGTACAAACTGAAACGGAAAACAATGTTGCAAAAACACCAAGTAAAAATACAACTATAATAAGACGTTTCAATTATGAAAAGAGTATTATTGACATTATTCCAAGAACAAAAGATTCATTTTTGAATAAATTATAATTTTAAATTCGTCATAGACACATATATATAATAAAATATATATTCTTGTAAATATCAAATGTATATATTTAAAAATAAAATTATTATCATATTGTTAATTATTTTATTTTAAAGACATAATATGAATTTTAAATCAATTTGTTATAATGGTTTAGAATATTGGTAAATATAGAAACATAATTAACCTGGTGGTAATTGAGAGATATCAACAATATCATTAATCTTACCTTCGGTATCAGCTTCGATATCTTCTTCAATTGAAGTCTTTAATGGAGTTCTTGGTAAAGCCATCATACCACTTCTAGCACATTCTAAAACACCAAATGGTTCAACTAATTTTAAGAATGCAGAAATACGTTTTGGTTTAGCAGAAAGTTCAACAATACAACTTGTTTCACTAATATCAACAACTCTACCTCCAAAATTTTTAGCTAAATTAGTAATATCATTTAGATGTTCATGTTTTAATCTTAAAACTTCACTCAATGGTAAATTGGATGGGTGGAAAGCTTTCTCTCTGATTTCTGAAACTAATTCACTTGAATCAATATTACCAGTAGTTTGATGATGATGTAATAATAAATCTTCGAAATATTCAGCACCTAATAAAGAAACACGAGCTAAAACTAATTCTCTCTTAATAATTTCAGAATTTGTGTAATTTAATACAGCATAAACTGGAACTAAATCTTCAATTTGTCTTCTAGCTTGTTCAATAACACCATCTTGACCTTGAATGACAACAGTCATTCTACTTAAATCTTTAACTTCAGTGTTACAAACAACTAAAGAATCGATATTGAAACCTCTTGCAGCTAAAGTACCTGAGATTCTAGATAAAACACCTGGTTCATTTTGTACTAAACAATTTAAAACATGTTGAGTTCTTGGTTCACGAGAAACAGCTGGTGTTTCATATAAGATAGAAGAAACGGCAGTGTCAGCATTCCAGGATGGAGTTTCCAATGTTGGTAATGGTGGAGTAACAGAATGCTTATGCAATTGCTTGTAAGCAAGAGCAGATGTAGAAGAAGAACTATGACGGATTAAAGTTTTCTTAACATGACTATTCAATAAAGTTCTAATCATCGTTAATGAATTTTTATTATATATTTCAAAAAAAAAAGCACCTTCAATCAACTTGACAAAAGCTTCAATTCAAATATAACTATCCTCTTCAATGGGAAACCTTTTAGCAAACGAATCTTCAAAAGATCTTGAATAAATATAAACTTGTTCCAGTACAAATTGGTCATAACTTATCGATCATCCATCAGTCAAGTTTTTTTTTTCAGATGTCTCTTCATCACAGCTAAAGAATACCGGTTCCGCTTTAATTTCAAGCATCACGTAGCTAATTGCTATTGAGTCACATATAGATTCAAAAATATACTTGGTTATATATATATATATATATATATATGTATGTATGTATGTATTTATGTGTATTTACTTTGTTATGATCAATTGAATGTAGTAATAGTTCTAGTGCTCCAGATGAGTTGAGATTTTGTTTATATGTAATCTTGTTAAGAATTGATCTCTAGCTAATTCTCTTGATTTCTTAACGAAAACTTCTAAACTTATTGAACCACGATTTAGCATCGATGACAATGAATGGATTGTGTCTGAGAGTGCTTGGTCCTTTGCAACTAGTTCGTATAGTTGGTCTAAAGCTACTGCATTCGTTGTTATTAATGTGCATGGATCGATATTTGAACCATTTCTTTCTTCAAAAACTTGAACCGATTTCTTTTCTTGTTGAATTTTATCTATTTCGTTCAAAATAGTTTCCCTCTTACCTTTGATTAAGGTTGACATCTTGCTCAAATTTGTTGATTCATAATCATACAATGATTCAAATTGTTTAATTGCAGATTCAATTGATTTTTTCCTTTCCATAAAATTTTCTCTAACTAATTTATTATCTTCTTTGTTTAATTCGTTAACAACATGTTGTAATTGTTTAACTAGTTCCTTATGCTGATTATTATGTTGATCATTATTATTATTATTATTGATATTAGAATCCATTAAGTCTATTATTGATTGAACTGGTGGCTTTTCAGGTAACTTAGGTACTCTATTTACAATAGGTTTCGTTAATTGTTCATTATGAACATGTTTAGGTTTTTGGGGAATAGTTGGTAATATTTCAGGAACTATTTCAGGTATTTTCGGTGGTATTTCATTATTATAGCTATTATTAATATTTAATTTAGCAAATTGAATTTCTTCATTTATTGGTGTTTTATTTGGAATCTTAGGAGGTAATTTAACTTTTAATTCAATTGGGAAGTTTTCAATACTTGTATCTATAAATTCTTGAATTACTGTTACTAAATTGGAACTATGGAAATCCCAATTATTAAAAATTGGTAAATGAACAATACCATTAGAATCAACAAATCTACCCAATGAAATTTTATAATCATTTAATAATTCTAAATCAATAAATAAAAACGGATGGCTAATGGGGTAGCTTGATGGTATCCATAATAGTATTGGTATATCAATTGAATTAATATTTAACTTCCCATGCATACATAATAATAATTCAGATACCCCTAGTGAATTTGTAAATACTCTTGTTCTTGGTCTAAGTTGTTTATATTGATTCAATAGCACTACTGAATCATGGAAAGTAGCTCTTCCATCATGGTATATCTGTAATTTGATTTGTTAGTTGTTGATCATAATAATTAATCAATTAATATCTTTTTTTTCTCTTCATATATATATAATGATAACATACTGGTTGAATTACTTCAAATAACCACTTTATCACAGCTTCTGAAATATTCCCACTCATTGGCTTTCTGTTCATTGACATTGGTGTGATATTTGATTATATGAGTAAAAGCTTTTCCATAATATCATCTCATTCATTGCTAAACAATAGTTGAGCTTAACTGATAATTAATTTTTTTCAATCTTTAAAAGATCGATTAGTACTAAAAATCATCTGATGAGCAAGATATGGTAATACAAAGAATAAGAATACTGTATCTTCATGAGATACACAAAAACATATATATATATATAAAGAATAGATATAGAGGTATATTATACCACTTCTAAATATAAGATTAGAAATGAATTATAATATATCCACACGATCCAAGGAAAATGCTTAAACACGGTTGTATCAAAGGTGTGAATAAGACGTTCTTTGGCTTGATCTTCTCCGTAAACAAGACCCATTAATCCATGGAAGCAAAGGAAGATGAGGCAGAAATAGGAGTGTCACATTAAATATTAAATTCAATGGGAAATACAATAAAGAAAATATAAACTTATATGTTCATCATTATAAAACCCAAAAAAAAAAAAAAGCAAATACTGGAATCAACAGTATCGATCGAGTATTTTTTTCAAACTCAATGCTCTACATGTATATAATAAAAATGACAAATAAATTAATTAACTAAAAAATATCTTCAATAGTTATTGTTAGCTTTAATGAAATTATTCTTCAAATAACTTTTTTTCTAAAAAATTTTCTTAAATTTGTTATTGAGTGGCCGGGTAGCCTATCCAAAATCAATGGAAAAGAGGGCATTCTATAGGTGACAGACCTATTATTATACAACTTTAACAAGGTATGTGTCAATTGACTTGTTTCCATATAGGTTCTATTACTCTATAAATGGTGTGTATATGGTAATTGAGTTTATTGCACAAGTATATGGCAATTGTACGATGTTATAGAACGGATGACACAACAAGTTAAAAATATAAAACACTAAATTAATATTAATATTAATTTAGTGTCTTATATTTATATATAGTGTTTTTAGTGCTTTATAACTATTTATTTTTATATATCGTCATTTTAAAAAATATTGTTACTGTTGAAAGTATTAAATTTATATTTTAATTGTAAGAAGGTATTTTAAACTAATTGTATAAGTTGGAAACAAAATAATAATATAAATTTCAATAAGTTAGAGAGACAACTCAACTGATTAGAGCAAACAATTTTAAATTATAATACTATATTATAATCATTATCTGGTATACCTTAAGATGTTTCAATAAAAAAATGAAGATAATCAAGCACTCACGGAGGGGGTCGAACCCTCAATCTTCTGATTAGAAGTCAGACGCGTTGCCATTACGCCACGCGAGCTTAATTTCTTAGAAAGTTGGAGATAAAACAGACGAATAACTTCTAATTCACCGTTTTAAAAAATATTTGAATATTGTATTGAAAAATTATTTAAAGGTTTTATTAAAATTTTATGATTCTTTAACAAGTTTTTTAATCCTGTTACTGTTCTTTTAAATTTAGTAAGTGATCATACTAGTCTAATGCTTAGGAGCACATCTAATCATATCTATCAGAAACGTATAATATCATTAGCTACTGTAATAAAACCATTGAAAAATAGAGGGTTCATGTCATCTCAAGATTTAAATTTAGTTGATTCAATCAAGAATAAACTTTCATTCCTGAATACAAGCTTCTTATTTAAGAAAAATGAAATTGAAATATTAAATAAACCTATTTGCTTTTATGATACATTGAAGAAAAAAATTTTGAATGCTCAAGATAGAATTTTCTTAGCAACATTATATATTGGTAAAACTGAAGATGAATTAATTTCATGTATTGGTAATGCCCTAGATCAAAATCCAAACTTAAAAGTATATTTTTTATTAGATGGATTGAGAGGTACAAGAGAAAATCCATCAAAATGTTCTGCTCAATTATTAGCAAGATTAGCAAAATCATATAATGATAGAGTTCATATTAGCTTATATCAAACTCCTTCATATATTGGTTGGAAAAAAGCTTTAATACCAAATAGATTTAATGAAGGTTTAGGTTTACAACATATGAAGATTTATGGTATTGATGATGAAGTTATATTATCCGGTGCAAATTTATCAAATGATTATTTTACAAATAGACAAGATAGATATTTTATTTTTAAATCAAAACCATTTGCAAATTATTATTTTAATTTACATCAATTGATTTGTTCATTAAGTTATAAATTAAAATATAGTGATAATAAACAGCAATATCAATTATATTGGCCGAAGACAAATATAACAGTTGAACCAATTAAAAGTAAAAGGAAGTTCATTAAACAATCTTCAATTGCTTTAGAAAAGTTTCTAACTCAACCAAACCAACAAGTTATTCCATTAGAAGAATTAAATGAGTACCCAACAACAGTTTATCCTGTTTCACAATTCACACCATTATTTCATAAATTTAATGATAAATCTACAGAAAGGAAAAGTATTCTAAGTATGATATCAGGCATATCAAATCCTTCAATGAATTGGGTTTTCACTACAGGTTATTTCAATATGCTACCTGATATCAGAAAGAAACTATTAGCTACACCAACTGATCATTCTACAGTCATCACAGCATCTCCATATGCTAATGGATTTTATGAATCTAAAGGTGTCTCGACACATTTACCAGCTGCATATCTGCATCTTTCACAGAAGTTTTTAAAAGCAGTAAAAAGAGCTGGGAAAGAAAATAATGTTGAATTAAAAGAATGGAAAAGAGGTGTTGTTAATCAACCAGATGGATGGTCATACCATGCTAAGGGTCTTTGGATTTTAGAGAATAGTAAAAATGAAAATTTACCATTTGCAACAGTTATTGGTTCATCAAACTATACTAAGAGAGCATATTCATTAGATCTGGAGACTAATGCCATTATTTTAACAAAAGATGAAGATTTAAAGAAACAATTGAAAAACGAATTAGATAATATTTTACAACATACTAAAACTGTTTCTTTAAATGATTTTGAAACCGAATCTGATAGAAAAGTTAGCACTGGTGTGAAAATTGCAACTACTATCTTAGGAACTAGACTATAGAAAAGTTAATTTATTGATTAATTGATTGTTTTATTAGCGAATATATAAATTATTTGTTCCTTTCATGTAAATACTAATTAGGCATATTTAAAAATTTATAATATTATATTATTATGATGAAATGAGTTTACCTCTTGGTAGATATGGTTTAGAGCCCCAATATAAATATTGAGCTTGAAATAAAATTATGCATATTAAAATGAATTCAATAACTATCACAAATAGTGGTTGAAGATTAAAAGGATGTTCAAAATATTTTTTGTCAATGGGTAGAATCATTCTAACCAATAGTTCTAATGTAAAACTGAAAAAATTGAAAACCACAAATCTTGAAGATAAACCTGATGTAGATTGACCCATCCAATTCAATGATATTTGTGGTAACATTCTAAATGAAGTAAGCAAATTTCCAAGTACCCATAAATAATTTATATGTTCCAAATAAAAAATTCCAAATTTACCTGCATCAAACGGTAAATTATGAGATGCACATGTATATGTAAATACGCTAAAACATATAATGATTATAATTATAGATAAACATAGTTTGGAAAAACCTTGATGAATATGTTTAGATGATCTATATTTCATTAATTGTCTGATTATGTTAATACTTCCAAATATTATTAATAAATCACTAATTAATAAAATATGCGAAATAGGGATATGGGCAGGCTTATCATCCTTTAAATAAAATAATGGGAATCTTTTAGACAATTGACTTCTTACTAATGGAGAAAACATATAATTTAATGAACACCATACTGAAATAAAATAACTTATAGATGTTAAAACATGCATATCATATGATAACCCATAAATTGAATGATGAAGTCTGTTGTACTTCCATTGATACCATATACCAATTACAGAAAGTAATCGTGATATGAATGGGATAAAAACAATGAACATATTATTAGAATATATATAAGCTAGGATATTCAACTTCTTAATACATTAATAGAATCATATTGATATTTATATATATATATATTTACTATGGTTATTGCAGATATTTAAATATTATATTCATAACGTGAAGTGAAAAAATATTGAAAATAAAGTTAACACGATATATTAAAAATTAAAATAAGATCTATTTTTAAAGACACTTTACAGTTGTTAATTGGTGAATTGGTTACTCAAATTAAATACTAAAGTGTATACAAACAAGGTGTGAATCATGGATTTCGAAAATGATATGCCAGAAGATGTTTCTTCTAATCCAATTGTTGCTAAATTGAACAGTATAAAAAGTTTATACAGACACTACGTTGATAGATCCACTCCACATGTTACTGCTAGATGGAGTGCCTTGGGTGGGCTAGTATTTGTATTTTTGATCCGTATTGTAATGGCACAAGGTTGGTATGTTGTCTGTTATGGTCTAGGTATATTTTTACTAAATCAATTTTTGGCATTTTTAACACCAAAATTCGATTTATCTTTACAACAAGATGAAGCTAATAAAGAATTAGAAGCCGGTGAAAGATCAGAAGAATTTCGTCCTTTCATTAGAAGATTACCAGAATTCAAGTTTTGGTACAATGCCGTTAGAGCTACCATTGCTTCATTATTTATGTCAATGTTCAGAATTTTTGACCTACCTGTCTTTTGGCCAATTTTATTAGTATATTTCATTATGTTATTCTTTTTAACAATGAGAAGACAAATTCAACATATGATGAAATACAACTATATCCCATTAGATGTTGGTAAGAAGAAATATTCAAAGAGTTCTAAATAAGTAATATAGACACATATACATATATTAATTAGTTAGTTAGCTAATACCAAATAATCAGTAATTTAAAATATCAAAATCTAAAAGGCAAATTATCTCAAGCTTTGTACCAGGTGTCAATTGAATAGAAAGTTAACTCTATATATCTAATACACCTATTATAATTTCTATCAAGTCATATATATAATATATAGCATTAGTAAAAACGTTTGACATTTTTCAAATTTCAAAATTTTGAAAAATATTTAAAGCATCGAGAATTTTAATACAAAACTATTAAGCTGTAGGAATATATAAATAATCTATTATTCTTACATTGTGATACATTCACACTCAGACAACTCAATTAATTGAAATGAAAGTATTAAAAATTGAAAAATCAAGTGGTAGTAGTAATGAAGCTACAATTTCATTATTACCTCAAGATAAAGAAGATTTATTCACTATTTATCAAATTATTGATAAAGATGATGAAGTTATCTTTAAGAGAATGGTAACTTCCAATTTAGATGAAGCTGGTAAAAAGAAATCTACAGATTTAATGCTATTAAAATTGAAAATTATTTCAAGTGAATTTGACATGAAAAGTGAATCATTAAGGTACAAAGGTATTACTGTTACTGATGATACAGAAAGAGCAAATATTAATGTTCCAGTTGGCAAGTTTTTCAGTTTCACTGTTGGTTACACTTACCCTTTTACTTTAATTAAGCAAGAATTCAATAAATATGAAGAAAAATTACTAACTGAAGCTTGTCAAATTGAATCTAGATTAGACACCGCTGCTGTTGTATTACAAGAAGGTATTTCACATATTTGTCTATTAACAAATTCATCAACTATTTTGAAACAAAAAGTTGAATACACTTTACCTAAAAAAAAGAGAACCACTGATGTTATGAAATATGATGAAAAGACTGATAAATTCTATAAAGTAACTTATGAATCAATGAAAAAAAATTTTGATTTCGAAAAATTAAAGATTATTATAATTTGTTCCCCTGGGTTTTATGCAAAGACTTTATATGACAAAATTATAGCATATGCACAAGAAGAACAAAACAAAGTTCTTTTAGAAAATAAATCAAAATTCTTAATTGCACATTGTTCAACTGGTTATATTCAAGGTATTACTGAAGTATTAAAAAATCCAATTTATTCATCTAAACTACAAGATACAAAAAACTCTAGAGAAGTTATGATAATGGATGATTTCTTATCTCATTTAAATGATGATGACTTCAAAGCATGGTACGGTGAAGCAGAAGTTTCAAAGGCTGCCGAAATGGGTGCCATTGATACTCTTCTAATCACTGATCTTCTATTACGTTCAGATAACTTTACCTTACGTAAAAAGTATTTGGCTTTGGTAGAATCAGTCGAAAATATGGGTGGTAAAGTCTTTGTCTTTAGCACATTGCATAACTCAGGTGAAGAATTAGACAAATTAACAGGTTTAGCATGTATTCTAAAATATCCACTACCTGACCTAGACGAAGATTTAGATGGTGAAGATGAAGAATAAATGAAATACTAAATCAATCGTAATTAACTGTATCTACTAATTAAATATAATATAACTTTAATTAAAATAATATTAGTATGATGTCAGTCAGTTCGCCAGACTTTAACAACGCTTTCAAGCCAAAAGCAAAAAAAAAAAAACTTAAAATTCTATTTTCTAGTATTTAGAATATTACACGTGCTACATTTAAATATTTATTATTTTCTTTTTTATTTTTTCAAAATATCTTTTCAACTTTATTTTACACTAAATCTTTGTTTTTGTAATTTTTTATTTATTCCGAACATAGATTATATGTTTATATTAAAGAAATATGTTTTAGAATATTTGTCAAGCGTTGGGTTGTGGGTGAGTTTGCGCTTTGTGGAATAAATATTGGTTGAAAATTAGGCCTTGCAAATTATTTTATATATTGAGATTTTAAATGATATTTATTAATAAATGATGATAATTATCTAAAACACAGTTCAACTCTTTATGATATATATTTTGTCCTTAATTTTTCTTTCCTACATATTTACTTTTAAATAAGCTAATTTATATATATTAGTACATATGTTTTTAATAATTTTGCTGTACTCGCTAACGTTGGGACATTGGAGCAGAAGTACGATTACTAGCGTTTTCCTTCAAAGCGATTAATTGCCTTGCTCTGAAACTTTCATAATGTATGAAAGCTGTAGATTCAATCAAATCTTGTAAATGAGTTCTAATTAAAAATTCTCTTAAATAGACAAATTCACATTGA
>JANIWO010000068.1:0-26479 GCA_030555675.1 Vanderwaltozyma tropicalis
ACAATCTCAATTACCAATTAGTCCAATAAATAATTTTCCAATCATTCAAGCCAACTATAATGGTAGTATTCCTGTTGTAAGATCACAACCAAACAGAAAGAGGAAGTATAGAAAGTAATGTAATATTTAATTATGCATACATATATAATCAGTAATTATTATATATTAATTATTGTTTTTGAAACATTGTATTCATTGAGTATAAATTACACATGAATTAATTGTATATCTGATACAATAGTAGATTAAAAGTGGATATCGGCACCCATTAAAAATGAAGCAACTAGATAAGTATTTAATCCACCAATTAATACCCAAATGGAAACAGCAGAGTATGTTAATAATTTTGAGTTTGTAAAATCTACAGATTTTCCATGAATGTCTGTAATTAATGGAGTATTCTCGTCATTATTTGTATTAGAACTTGTCAAATCTAAATCATCATCGTCACTTACAATCATTAATTTCTTGCAGGCTGTAAAATAAATTAATGGGGCAGAGACAATAGGTAATATTAACGATAAAACAACTTGTGAAAGAATTAAAATATCGGAAATACCACGTTCTCCTAGAGTAATTGTAATGAATAGACATGGTATAATGGCTAATAATCTAGTGCATAGTCTGATCGCCCAAGGAGGTAACGACCATTGTAAAAACCCTTCTGACACAATTTGACCAGCAAGTGTGCAAATAACACCAGCAGATTGACCTGAAAATAGCATTGCTAAAGCAAAAATTAGCCCTGCTGTTGGAGAAATGTATCGTACCAATAAATTGTAAATTGATAATAAGTCAGCATCTTCAGCTTCTGGTTGTCCGAATAAAGTTGCACCGGCGACGATTAAAATGGATGAGTTAACAAATGTGGCAATTAGGAATAACGATATTATCAGTTCGGCATAAGAATAATGCAGAGAATAGTTGATAGCACTTAAACTTGGACGAGAACCAACTTTACCATATTTCTTTAAATCATAATCCATTAATCTTGGTTTAACTACAGATGACCCTAAATATAAAGAGTGAGGCATGACAGTAGCACCAAGAATACCTAATGATATGTATAAAGCTTGCTGGTCTTCGAATATAATTTTTGTTGGAAAAAATCCCTTTAATAATTGTACTTTATCTGGAACTGAAATTTTGAATAGTTCTAACAAGAAGCAAATCACAGTCCCTGCCACCAAAACAGTTACAAATAATTCGAAAATTCTAACTTTTTTCATGGAATGGCCATCTGGTCTATAGAACATTAATATCAGTAATACATCCAAAATTGTAAGAACAACCCCCCATTTTAAAGGTATTCCAAACAAAATTTGTAATGCAATAGCTGTTCCTACAACTTCTGCTAAATCAGTAGCAATAATTGCTATTTCTGCAAAAAAATAAATAGTTAGATTTAATTTTCTAGGTAGATTACGACGACAGTTCTCTGCTAAATCGTAACCTGTAACAGTACCAAGTTTAACACAAAGACATTGTAATAGTACTGCAAAAATATTCGATACAAAAATTGAGAAAAGTAATTGGTATTTATATTGTGCACCCCCAGACACACTGGTTGAGTAATTACCAGGATCCATATAGGCAACACTGACCATAATACCTGGTCCGATAAATTTGACAAACTTCTTTAATATTTCCATATAAGTTGCCATTTTTATATTGATAAATGAAAATATATGCTAGAGTGGTATTTAATAATGATTTTAATATGTTGATAATGTTTAGCAAATTGTAGAGAGTATGTGTGTATCGTATATTTCTAGTTCACTATGAATATCAAGTATATGTTTGATGAGCAACTATTAGAATAGGTGTTTTCAATAAGTCCCTAAAAATAGACTCAGTAAAAATGTATAATGCAAAATAAAAATTCTTTATATGAGCTAAGAAGGATAGCTTCTATTGAATGACAACAGTTTAATAGTAGAATGAATATCGATGTCAGTTGATCGTAATCTAATCCTTCTTATTAGATGAATAGCAAGTTTATCTTAATATACTGATCTATAATGAAAAAAATAAAAGTATAAAAAAGGTGCGTTTTCATGAAAAATGCAATACAACGATAATTTTAACAAACGTATTACTTTGCTAAAGCTTGAATAAATAAAGAAAGATAAACTTTTCTATACCTCTCAGTATATATAGTTGAGTATTATTTTAATTTTTTCAAACGAGAGTTAGCCACCTTAGTATTAATTAATAATTATAAATAAAATTAACATTACTCTTCAATTAGGTTAACAATTGCTACAGACAAACGTCGTGGAACCTCTTTTTTCCTCAGAATAACTTTAAACTCTTCGGATAAAAATCAACTAATTCAAATCAATGGAGGCACCTCTTTGTTAGTAGTTTTTGATAATTGCACCCTATGCAGCAAGTCATCTGATCTGTAGTGATAATTAGATCATGTTTGAACACAATCATTACTAGTAAGAAGTAGTCGACGTAGAGTATTCGTCTTAGGAATACAGTACCTGATGAGAAGATGAGAGGAATTTTTCAGTTTCTTGTATTAAATTGGTTTGTTTTCTTATAAGTGATGTTTTTGTTTACATTTGGTGTCAGTGTCGTGTATATATAAATAAAAACATTAAAGTTGTTGTCGTGTTTGAAATATTCTTCAGAAGTTAATCAACTAAAGTAATATCATCCATTATAGTTGTAGAATCATTAAACTCAATATTTTTAACGAAATGTTGATTTATTGTGTTTGTCAAGTATTCATCTTTACTTTTCTTCTTAAAATATGTTCTAGAATTACAATCATTTACAATTTTTCTTGATTTTCGTAGTTTTGCAATTAAAAAAGGATTTGAAACACTTGCATTATTCGATAGTTCTAAATCATCATTATTGTTTATTGTATTTGTAGGTGATGAACACAATGTATTTTCATCTTCTATTTTGTTTTCATCTTCTAGTATTTCAATATCTGGATCTTCTTTTAAAAAACCATAATTCCAAGAACCTTCTTCTGACACTAATGATGACTCTGTGTGACTTCGTTTATTAGTCTTTGGCTCTACCAATGTATGTTCATCAAAATTAACCTGTTCATTATGTTCTTCATTATTAATAAATATCGGCTTAGTCTCAATGGGATTAGACTTAGGAAGTACAGTTTTCATCATTGACAATGTTCTAGTAGCAGAAGAACTAGATTTATTCTGCTTTTTCAGAGATGGTTCTTTATGATAAAGATACTTTAATCTGCTCTCAGCTTCATTAAATTGTTTGTACTCAAAATTATCCTTTAAATATTTAATTTTCTCTAGATTTTTATTTAAAGATTTTGATGGTGATAAATCAAAATTCCTACTTTCAATCGCAGTTCTTATTAAACTTTTCAACAAATCGATAATTTCTTTAATCAAATATTTTATTTGACGATCTAAAGCATATGATTCTCTATTAAGTAAACTTTTTTTGTTTATATTTAAAAGCCAAATTTTTGGTTTTTGTAAATTCATTGAAGAATAAGTGTCAGTAATTAATGAATGTAATTTTTGACCAAATTCACTATCTTTCGAAATAATACTCTTATTAATTGACAAAAATGTATATTCTTCTTGAATAATGAAATAATCATTTTTTTGGAAGATAGGTAAAATTAAATCTATTGAAGTTTTATCATTTAATTTGATTCCATCATATTTTAAAAAATGCTTGGAAATCATTAAATCTAATTTGAAGTAATTGCAAATTGCAATTTTTTTAGAAATACCAGATTGGAAACAAATAATATTAGTTTTACCTAATAGTAAGTTTTTATTATTAAATCTACATGCAAATATCTTAAATTTTATATTTTCATATAATAATATGAAATGATTTAATAAAGTTTGTATTGAAGTAGCTAAATTCCCATTATTTTTAAATTCAATTGAGTTCCAATTTTTAATCTTATTTATCACTAACAATCTCTTATTGTCATCTTGATATTTTGATTTTGGTATTATTTTTGTTGAAATTATTTTACCATTTTGAATATTTAATAACAATTTATTTTTTTTAATAGTATTATAAGTAGTAACTTCAATCATTCCTTCATATGACAATTTTGTCAAATAATCCATTAGCTTCTCAGTAACAAATGATTCTTTATCTAAAGAAAGATTCTCTCCATTATCCTTTATTGACAAATAAAAATAGCCGCCAGTCATGGAATCCACTTCAATAGTAATCTCATTAGCTCCAATCTCACAATAAATTGGGATTATATTTAAAAAAATTGAAAGTGGAATAGGAGTATCAGTGTCCATCGTGTTGAACTAGTGTAGATACCTCTCTGTTTTATTCAAAACACTCTTGCAATGCCAATTTATAGTTTAATAAGAATAAAATAAAGCTTTAAAACCTTTATTTCTATGCCGAAAAATCAATAACAAGCTACTAATAGAGGCAAATATATATGGTGGTGCTTGAAATATTTTGAATTTTAATAATTAAATAAAGTAAATAGAGAAAAGTCATTATAAATAGTAATAAAGTCCATGTTTAAACCCAATCATAGGGGGGGAGGGGGGGAGAAAACAATGGAATGAATTTTTTTAAAGAATATACAGAAAGTTACCAACTGTGTTTGTATTATAGGTTAGAGAAATATGAATAAAATTCAGTAAAGGTGGTTATAATTAAGCTTTGTTAATATCAGCTGCAAAAATACCCTTTTCTCTTTGCTCATCCCATTTTTCAATCCAGTCAACAGGACATAAAGAAGAATAAGTTTTCCAAAAAACTTTACATGGGGCAAAATCTTCACCTTTCATAGTAATACACTTGTGGTAATCCACATAGGATTGCCAGCAATGTTTAGTTTGGTTTTGGTTTGGGAATCTAGCATCGAAACCAACGGTATGTAATTGAGATTCTTGGTTTTCAGACATGGCGTTTCGACAATATTTCTTGAGTATTTGTTGTTGTTCTTGTGTTTTTTCACTTCTAAACTGTCTGCAATCAGTACACTTGCAACAGAACAATTCACAATGGTCCTTTAAAACAATTCAATTCCAAATACATCTCTTATTCAATCAATATATATATAGAAACTATCATATTATAATACATATTTCAATTACATTTTCATCCCTCACAGCTTAAATTTTATCGGCTGCTTAAAAGACGGTAATGCCGTCCGGGGAATTAATTGGCTGGCAGTCACGTGTAGACTGTTATACCCATTGAAACAATACAATTAATACCATTAACATAAGATATTCAATGCCTTCTGGACTAGTTGAGTCTTGTTCTCTTTGTCTAAAGCCTTGAGCAGTCTTATCAGCTGGAAGCACATGTCCCAGGACTCTGAAGCTTTGTTGAGATCTGTTTGATTAGCTGCACCAGAAACCAAAAGTTTTAGAATTTCTAGCATTAACTCTTCATCTTTTAATAGATTGCTTACTGAGACATCCGTTGGATCATTCGATGGCTGGTTGCTCTTCTTGTTCTTGTTCTTGTTCTTGTTCTTCTTCTTGTTTTTGTTTTTACTTTTAACTGGTTCAGGAAGTGGTTTAGTAACAGTATTATCATCTCTTAAATCTTCCACTAAATCGGTTTCATTGTAATTTAGAAACACTAATAGCAATACACCTAGAATCTTTACTGCATTCCTTTCAATACATAGAGCCAATAAATCTCTTGGTGTTAGATTCAAACTTTGGAAAAGATATGACCAGTGCTTAATTTCAATTTTTCTTAAACAATTACTAATAATTTCTAAGAAATTGGTATTATTAATATTTGTCTTACCATTAATACACATTTCATCATATGATTTTATTAATTCAATAATACTGTCTAATGGTTCAGTCTCCAAAATTTTAAATGATAAAATTTTCTCTAATGAAAATTTATAATGATTTAATGATTTATACTCTGCATTAATTTCATTTTTATCCACAGAATTAGCTAATTTATTCTTAATAATTTTATCTAAATAAATTTCATGTTTAATGTTTAATTTTGTCAGACTATCGTGATAGATACAATGAATACCGAAAAGTATGGCAGCTTCTGGTAAAACAGATACTGGGAAAAAATCATCTTCAATATTAATTGATATTTGTTCATTATTCTCATTAAATAAATCTTCCAAATTAAATATTTTAATTTGTTGATCTTTAACAATAAAAATATTTTCTTTAATAACATCAATTATACGTTCAACATTTTCTTGTAATAATATAAATGACCATTTATCATTATCAGTTGATTTGATAACTTTATAGATATTATTATCGGCAAAAATTAATAAACCATCTTTAAAACTAGTAACCCATTCAAGTTGAACATTAAACAGTTCGGTTTGTAATTTTATTTGATCAGCAAAATAAAATTTCTTAATTATATTAAATCCACTTTTATGGATAGAAGATATAATATCAATAACAGAAATACGATTTTGATACACCAAAACTATTTCACCTGTTTTAAATAAATTTTCTGGTATAGGATCAATATTTTTTTGATTATCTTTAGATTTCCTTTTAATTTGTTTATATTTAAACAAAGTATTAACATAAAAACTTAAAAGTGTATCTTCGGTTGGTAATTCGTACTCCCAAATTGAATATGACAAAAAGTCATCAATATTAATATCTTGCAATGGAATTTTAAAACAATTCAAAAATGAAGAATTATCATTTCTTTTCATATGACATACTAAATAATTATTTCCTAACCAATGCATATCAACTATGTGTTGATCAGGAATTGTGTACCAGATGTTTGTTGATAAATTCTTAATTAATAAAATATCTTTGTTTGCAACATAAACAGCAAGCATTTTTAGATTACCTGTCACACGTATTAATGGGATATAATTGTTAAACGTCTTAGTTGGTAGATTAGTAATTTGTAAAATATCATTTCTTGCATATGTATCACCAACTGTAGAATAAAGTGCAATATCATTATTTGTATTGTTTAAAATAAATGGTTTAGGAGTCCTTAAATCAAATGAATTTTTATGTGAACTTTTCCAATGTTTCCAAACTTGGTACTGACCAGTCTTTGTAACCAATATAATAGACATATCAAAAAATATACAACCAGTGTAATCCAATGTATTTGTACTATCATCATCTTCATCGGTGGTGTAAATAATATTACCAAACCTAGTATATAGATAAACTTTATTGCACTCAGAAACTATTAGTAACGCATTTTTATCCAATTTATAACAAAGTTTGATATTACTTTTAGGGGTCCATTGATAACTAATTTTTTTTGTCTTATAATCATAATATTCTAGTTTATTCTTAAAAACAATGGCTAATTTACCACCTAATTCAAAGCTTGTAATTACTGGATCAGAGGTATTTAAAGTATCAGCAATAACTGTTCTTGTTTGTAAATCTAATTCATGCAAAATAGCCTCGCCTGATTTATTTTCATGAGATAAAACATAAAGTTTATTATGAGCTACATTAACCTTTGTACCACCTACAATATTAACTAACTCTGAATTCTGTAATTTAAAATCATTCAAATGTAAAATTTGTAAACCATGAGGGAACAGAATTAATAAACTTTCTTCAAGTATCCCAATAGAATTTTCTGTAATGGTCTTAAATCCAATAAAATCTATAATATCATAATCAAATTTTAAAACAACTTTTAAACGAAGTTCTACCCTTTTAATTGGAAGTTCCTCTAATGTTTCTGGATTTGACGTTAAATATTGAAGGAATCCTCTATCTTTTCTAGTTGCATAACCATTTTGAATTACTCTATTATGTTTATTTTTTTCAAAAACGGATAATGTATCATCATCAATAGATTCATCATAATCTTGGTCTGTATCCATTGATTTTCTTGATAAATCAAAAATTGGAAGGCCATATTCTTGGAATAACGTTGAACTCGTTGAATTCTTCAATATTTGATAAGTAAGTAAGTAATTGTTTTCAGTTGCAATGTAAAAAACAAGTTTCCTCTTAAATTGAGGCAGAGAACTATCATTTTCATCATAAATTAAACCTTTTGATTCATCTAATAAAACAGAAGCTGAGGACATTTTCTTGTTTAACCCAAATTCAGTAATTGAATTGGCAGATCTTTCATGAGAGGCAACAAGGGCTAAAGGTTTAAAATTATACACTAAAACTCTACCTGGTGTTAACATTAACACAGCATTAGCTTGTGGAATTTCAATTGTTTGAAGAATTTCATTATCATTATCTAATTCAGTTAATTCATTGACACGATTGGGGATAGTTGATGTCTGTGGTGGACTAATTGGCCAAAGATTCATTGTTGCTCGATTAATTGAGTCCCTCTAATATTACCTTTCCAATTATTCTATTTAACCCTTTATTATTTTACATACTAGATATAGTTCCTTTATAGTGTTGACTTTTTCAATTTTTCAGTTTTTGTATGATAAATTTCGATATTTTCAAGCTATAACTACGCTTTAAGCTGTAATAATAGATAATAAGATATATATTTTAATTATAGAGTTTTATGTTATGCATTGATATTTTATTTTACAAAATTTTAAATAGATATATATATATATATTATTATAATATAAAATCTAGTCTCTATACACTGATAGTCTTCCATACGTTCAAACCATCAGTACCAGTACTAACCAGACAACCTGGAATTTGCTTGTGCCATTTAACATCTTTAACATCTTTTTGCCAATGGACAAATAATAATTGTGGGGGAATTTGAGCTAATTCTTTAGTTTCAGCAGTTTGTTGTTTGATTTCTTCATCATCAGCTTCAACAGATAAATCCCATAATGTGACGGTGTTATCTTCAGAGGCAACGGCAACGATAGATTCATCTAATGGATTGAAACTGATAGATGTAATAGCACCTTTATGGAAATCATATTGAGCAACAGGAGAAGCTTTTTCAGAAGATGGAGAGAATTGTCTCAAATCCCAAACACCCCAAGTACCATTGTCATCACCACTAGCTAATAAGTAACCCATTTTTTCATTCCAACTAATAACATTAACATCAGTGTTGGAAGCTCTGGTTGAGATAGCAGGTTGATGTTTTTTAGATCTTGTATCCCAAATTCTAATGTAACCATCACAACCAGCAGTGGCAAAAACGGTAGATTCAGTACGGGACCATTGGATATCTTCAATTGATTTGTTGTTACCAACTGTAAATGGAGTTTTATCCGTTATCCATTTAGAAGTATTTCTTTGTGTAAAATAAACTTGACCAGAACAATCACCAGTTAATAAAGCACCAGTTTTAATCAATGGAGACCAATCTAAACCGTAACCTTCAACGTTACCATGGTTTCTAATAGTATGTAATGGTTTCTTAGCAGCTTTTGGAATTTGATAACCTGGAGTTTCAAAAGCTTTAGTTTGAGGAGCTAAATCATAAATGTAAACTTCACCATTTTCACTCATAGTAGCGGTTAAGATTTCTTGGTTTGGAGTTGCTAATGGAGAAACACGTAATCTATTTGTAGTATCTCTTAAGGAAATATTTTCATCTTCTAAAACTGGATCAGATTCGTTATCACTGTTGTCTTCATCTTCGTCATCTTCTTCAGCATCTTCTTTAACCAAAGTTTTACTTAAAGAGGATAACTTCAAAACCATTAATTCGTTATCCTTCTTTTTAGAAGCTTGAGTAGCAGTAGTCATTAAAATAGATTGAGGATAATTTCTACGTTCAGAACCTAAAGTATCTGGAATAATATCCAAAGTTAAACAAGGCCATGGTAAATTAACATTGTGTAACATTTCATAGACACTTGGATCAGCTTCTAAGACTTCATCAGGACCTAATGGACGTGAAATGTTTGGTAAATATAATTGTGGACCATCAGATTCTTTAACTTCATCAGATTGTAATTGAGCTTCAGCTTGCTTTTGCTTTTTTTCAAAATATTCCTTAGCATTCAAGTTCTCTTCATCTTCGTCATCTTCGTCATCCAGTTCAATGATTTCACCATCACTTTCAAATTCATCACTGTATTGATCTTCAAATTCACCATCCATATTAACATCATTAGTTTCTTCAGTAATGGAACCTGAAGGACCATTTTGAGAAGATGTTCTAGCAGAAACAATTCTTTCGTCAACTTCGTCTACTTCAACAGATCTCTTGGACATTCTTTCTCGCACAGTTGCTTATCACCTATATATCAAATCCAAATAGAAATACTATTTATTAACTATTACTTATTACTTATTACTTTAATATCTTATATCTTATATCTTTCTACCTCATCGCTAAAAAATATTTCAAAAAAATTTTTCATTATGTTAAATTGCAGTCACGTGTGTGTGGAGCATTAAATATCAATGAAGTTATTACAATTACACTTTTAGGATCTATATCTTTACAATATTAATCATTGTATTGGAATTCTTCTTCATCTGATTCCTTTTTTTTTTAGCCATTTTCCTTTGTGATTTCCTATTTTTTTCATCTTGTAATAATTGATCTTTATTAGAATTTATTAATTCAATGAAAAATTCACTGTTTTGACTTTTTTTTGCATCATGTAATACACTCTCTACATTATCAAACAATTCAATTCTTGTCTTTTGTAATCGGTTTAAAATTTTATTATCTCTTGCATAACATTCAATTTTTTTACAAGCCCTTGTTGATTTGAACGATACTTCACCAGGTTTCATATACTTGTTCTTTCTTAGGTTATGCCATGGTGTGCATATGATGGTGCATTGAGGCATCTTGTTCCCCTGGATAGATTCAGATTTACAGAGTTGTAAACAGTCATTGATCACTTCAGAAGGTACATCATCTAAACTTTTTTCAGTGGGTAAAAGTTTTAAATATATATGACCACTAGAATACTTATCCGCATGGAACCAAATGTAACTCAGTTCTCTGTACCCATACTTGATCAGCATATCATTCTCAAACTTATCCTTACCGGTAATAATCTGATGAGGAGTATCAAAACTAGAAATTTGTGAAGAATAAAAATACACCATTTCTTTTTCACCTCACACAATTGCGTTCGTCTCACCCTAAAAAAAAATACCTAAAAATATTATAGAACAACCCAATGGGTAAGAATCACCATAAACTAAGCTCTTCAATCACTGTGTATATCACTAATCACCTTTTTCAAGAACACTTACCCACTCACTTTTATCAAATATTGATCCAGTATTAGATATATTTTTAGTCATCGCTTGTTCAGAAAATAAATTTTGAGTTAAGTCGCGAGGTTGATATTTGATATAAGAAGCTCGGCGGCTGTTTGAATTATATCATTTACTTACCACTTTTATGAACTGTAGAAGGGCTACAAACTCAGATTATTTGAACTTCAAGTTAGTTTTGAAAGGCTAGTTATGGTTTTATGTTTGTTTGCCCCAATAAAATTGTATTCGATCTATTCGGAACCCGTTGTAGTACCTCATGGGTTTTTGGTGCCTGCTGCTTCACCAGATATTCAAAAATGGAGGCATGTTTCCTCCAATAATAATAATATGTCATTGCAAATATTTATGAATGAGGATAATACTGTGGAATTAAAGATTTTTTTCCAGGAAAATGCCTTGATTGAATCGATTTCTTTCCCGATTCAAGATAATGGGAATATAATTAGATTTACTGTCATGCAACCTTCAATATCATGCAAATACATTCAAATTAATTCTAATTTGCAATTTTTGAAAAGATTTCAAATTGTTTTCCCAAGTTTTGAAGTTTATAGTAATGTTGTTTCACTTTTGAAACATTTTAATTGTATAATTAGAACTCCAAGAATGGGGAATTCTCAAAATATTGAGACACAAATAGTTAATAATGCTCTTAATGGAGGAGTAGTTACTCAACAGTTTGTTAACAATATTGCAGCCAATTGTCAACCAATTGTTTCTACTCATCCCATCCAAAAATATCCATATGCACAAATGAGTACAGATAATAATAATATTCCTTTACAGTCACAAGTACCACCAAATTTGGCTAATTTACCCTCTGATTCAAATAATTATTTGGAGACTCAAGTTCCAGATTATGAAGATATATCATTAACAACCGAAAATATTGACATTGTTTCTAAATTGGTAACTAAAAGTAATATCAATCAAAAACCATTAACTACTGCTATAAACGAATCCCAAAAAAATGTTCAGCCTGGTAACAATAGGAAAAGTAACTTACAAAGTATAACTAACTTGAATGATATTCAAAGCAATAACAATGTAGAGGTATCTTTTAAAAACCCTCAATTAAGTATGGTTAATAATAATGATTTGAAAAAAAAGAAACTTGATATTTCTGATCATATTGAAATTCAAGATCCACTGAAAATACCACTTCTTACTCAGAAAGAAACATCCAGTAATAATATTCCAAAACCCGATATAGTAGAGCCTACTAAGAAACACAGTGTTGATGAGAATAGCATAAAGAATAATGATCAAGAATCATTAAAAGAAAAAGTTAATAATATCACCGAAATTAAAAATAAAGATGATCATTTAAAAGAAGCTACAGAAACCCAGAAGGAAATTGAAGACATAAATGTATTAAGAAATAAGCATAGCTTTAAAACGATTAAAAATTCAAATGAAATATGTATTACAAAAAAAAAGTTAAGAGAGAAATTAAAAGATGAAGAATTTATGAAATGGGTACGTATTACTTAAAAATGTCTTTTTAAAATTAAAAAAGTTTACTAACGAACTATAATAATACTTAATATCGTATTATGCATACAGGTAAATAAAGTGGAGAAAGTTTTAATTGAAATATCTAAATCTCCAAATTAAATGTTTAGAATAACAAAGATAATAATGTATCAATGTTTAATGGGAATGCAGCCAATTTATTAGCTGCGTTATGTGCAGCTGATGATTTAACAGTTGTAGAATTTAATGATGAAGAGTATGAGGTCGTAATTGATGTAACAAATTGTGATGTAGAGTTACTAGCTTGTGTGGAAGTAGTATTTTGGTGGTTTTCTTCACTAACAGAAGCAGTAATAAAATATTCAGGAAGATATATAGTAGATGCGTCAGCTTGAGATAATAAAGAACTATAATTTGGAAAATTGGTTATAAATGTTTGAAAATCAGAAAATGGGAAAGTTGCTGCAAAATCAGATGTCATATCGATGGAACTTGGCACAGCAGCCAAATGATAAACATAGTTAGCAATTGCTTGAGGTAACTTATAATTATTTTGTTCCATAAAAGTAACGTATCCAGACATATCAGAGTTAAAATTTTCAACAAAGGCTAATAATAAATTATAATCAGCAGAAGCAGCAGCAGATCTGGCACTGCTTAAAACGGAAGCAGGAACTGCAGTAGTTTGAGAAGCTAATGTGACAGATAATAGACCAAATACAAATGATACTGTTGAAAGAAATGAAGCCATTCTAGTGTGTGGAATTCGATTTGTATAAATATTTACCAATACTGGTATCTTTATTTACCAAACAAACTGTAGAATTGGAATATCTGATGTATTACACTACCAATCGTTTATATATTTTTAACAAACTGTCTATTATACTTCAATCTCATCGGTTATATTTTGTCACTTTCCTAATTAGGCCTTAAATGGGAAATTTTCGTATGTCTTAGACAACCACTGCACAGATTCTGCTGTGAAAATTGCCAGTAACGACAGAATCAGTTCGACTAACATAACAATGTATGTTAATTATGCAAAACTAACCAAACTCAATTGGAAATCATGATTCCGATTGATTAATATTCATTTTCTAAAATATTCATTATTTTTGCTAAATAAAAATTAACAGGATTCGAAATTATTTCACTTGAAAGCTAATTGAATATAAATTATTCTGTAATTTAATCTATAACGCTACATACAATAAAAATAATATGTGGGTAATAACCTTATTTCCCACATTGTTCCTCTCAGCATTGTTATAAGAAGAACTGGAATATTCACTTGAAGTAGTATTGGATATTTTAGTAGTAGCAGTAGCAACAGGGGTTGATTGTAAAAATGGAAGGGAATTTGTTGCATTGCTGTTTAACAAAGTCAACGTTTCAGGTACTTCATAAGAAGGCAAAGTTACATTATTTGGCAATAGAGTAACGTTCATATTATTAGTAGTGGTAGAATTCACTGAACTGGCTGTATTTAATAAAACAGATAATAGATCTATCTGATTCTGCTCATCTTGACTATTAATGTATTTCAATTCTAACTCAACCGATTCCAGGGAGATAGGGTTGTTTCCAGTTACTATAGTAGAGTAACCATGTGTGTGGGATAACGATCTTAGTATTAAAATAAAGTATGAAACAGTTGGGAACATATTAAAATTTAAAGTATTTTCTTGATAGTGTCAGATTAAAGTAATTATTAACAAGATGGGCAAATAAGAAAATGATATTCAAGATACCTGAAATGTCAATACTATTTCTTGCTGTTTATATATGAATAAAATATTATTTGAACTATTGGTTAATATGACGTATTACTTAATTACTATAATCACGAAATTAATATGCAGAATGTTTTAAATCAACGACTCATTACAATGCTGTTTGAACAATAGGCTTATGGTACAAAGACTTAGCCAGTCCATTATGTAACCAAAAAATGAAATATATTTTCTTTACCTTAAAGATTATTCCCTATTTAAAGAAACTTCCCATGTTTCACCATACACTAGATGAATAAATTACAAGATGAGATGAGTTGAAAAGATTCATGCATAGGTATGGAACCCTCCCCATTCCAAGACTAGAGTAAGCATGCTTCAACATTTAAAAGTGCATCCTCTACACTATATGTGATATTGATGCAGCCTCTTAGGCAATAGCAAGATCACAGTTTAATCATCATCGTTTGGGTGGGAAAGGCATCGTAGTTAAGAAATATTTTAAAGCCCACATATGAAATTTATAAGCAGCGATGCGATATAAATTCAATAATATTGAAACTTTTTGAAAAAAAAACTGTGAAATCTATATAAAAGAATAGATTGTTACAACATCAGTTATTATTGTTTCCTTTTCTTTCTTTATTGGAATCCATTGATTGAGTTATTATTGACAAAAGTTAGGTTTACATTGGTTATGAGCTTAATTGAAAAATATTTTGATCTGGAAAATAAATCCATTGAATGGTTAAGCAATGCACCATACGTTCATCAATTTATTCATGATAAACTTAGTGGTAGAATCACATTGTTTTTAGTTATTGTTGGTACACTTGCATTCATTAATGAAATGTATATTACTATTGAAATGAGTTTCTTACAAAAGGGTACTTATGAAGAATTAGAAAGGGGACACATTGATGAAAGTTTAAAATTACATAGAATGATTGTTCAAGATGATTTCCATAGTAAAGAGTATCTTGATGTTAAGAGTGGTATAATTATTGAAGATTTTGAAGATAGGGATAAATTTTTCGCTAAACCTGTTCATGTTGCTCATGTTTATGTTGAATGTAATGTTCTTAGAGATAATAAAGAATTATTATCATCACCATTTAAATTCCATTTAGAATTTTCTCCAGAAGAATATGAAAATGAGAAAAGACCAGAATTTGGTTGTACTTTACGTGTATTAAGAACAAAATTATATCATTTATTTAAAGATACTGATATTTTCCATGAATTAACAGAAGGTAAGGCAAATAAATTTACTGTATCAAAAAGTATTCAAATTCATAATGTTGTTGGCGACATATTACCTGTATCAATTGATGATATTCAATTATGTTTCTTAAAGATTCAAACTGGTGATAAGATTAAATGTGAATTTTTATTAGATAACTAAATAGAATATAAAATGTAATTTTAGAATTATTGATTACTTTGTACACGAGGTATACCAAAATCATTTTTATGTAATTGATTTTCAGACCAAGCCCATAATTTCATTAATTGAACTAATTTTGATTCATATTGAAATTCTGATAAATTTGAATCAATTAATGAATTTAAATCAGATGTTGATGTTGTTATTGATGAGGAATTGGATGATGTTGGTGGAGATAATGATGGAGATGCTGATGAAGATGCAGAATTTAATGATTTATTATTTTGATTTGATATTAATTTTGAAGTTTCTGACCAGCTATTTTTATTTGATTTATTTGGAGAAATTAAAGAAGAAATTGGATTATCAACATTTTTGGATAATTTATTTGAATTTAAAGTAATATTAATTTCACTTTCTAAATTTGGTTTTAAAATATTATTAATTGGTAAATTCCCACTAGATGATTGATTATCCAAAAAATTATTATTTTTAGATATTAATAAATCAGGAAATCTTAATAATTCATTTTCTCTTTTAATAATTGATGGATGTATAAATCTTAATAATTTTCTATTAACTAATTCTGCTAATTTTGAACGTAATGATAATGAATAATAATCATTTAAAAAATTTGGTAATTTTAAATTATTATTTTTATCATTCATTGGGAATAATAATAAAGTCATTACTAATTCTAATTCTTTCATATATTGTGGATTTGAAGATGCCTTCATTGCTAATTTTGTTTGAGCATATTCGATTAATTCTAATATAAATTTATTATCATTATCATTACTATTATTATTTTGTAAATTTTTTTTCCTAATCATTTCAATTAAATTTAATAATAATAATTTAAAATGTAAATCTTCTTCTTCTACATTAATATTATCTTTATTATTATTGAAGTTTTCTAAAATTTCAATACCAAAAATTTCATTGATTTGTTCAATAGCCATTGAAATTTCACCTAATTTAATTAATTTTTTAATCTTAGACCTTTCCCTTACTTTATACAAATTAATAAGATCAATTGTATCTTTATTATTTTTAACAATACCTAATTCCTTTGATAATCTAATAAATGATTCTTCATAACACATAGTAACAAAATAGTTTAATAAAAGGAAAGGTACAGATTTTTCCACTAAACTATTTGAATTAACTAAACCATTATTATAATTACTAAATTGTTTATCTTGATAATTAATTAATACCGATGAAGATTCTATAATTTTTTGATTCCATTGATCATTAGTGAAAATTTTCTTGTAAGTATTCTCCATTTTATTTGCAAATGGCACAGGTTCTATGGTTACTTTATTGGTCGAATAGTTGTTATTTGTAACTCTTTAAACTGTACAAACTATTGTAATACTTCAATTTTATAATTCTTATTTATGTTTCTCCCTTTAAAAACCCGCGTTACCCTGCCTCGATACGAGCTATATTAAAGCACTAATGCCATACTATACTATACTATAAAACCACTATAAAATACACTACAACACAACCCACTGACTGCAAACCAACATATTACATACCTGTAATCACAATACAACAATAACCATTCAATTCTTTACTTAATATTTTCATCAAGAACCAATATTTCCACTTCTATGATAAAAATGTAATTGTAAGAACAAAACATTATTCTTACTCTTTTACAAATAAAACTTAAAATAAACATAAAGACATACTATGACATAGCAAATACACCTATGCCACAACACACCAAACACAACATGACCACACAGTGTAATAGAATACAATTCACCACTGTAACATTTACATCAACCACCAGCGTCACACTCTTGAGTCTTGCTCTGGTTCTTGAGACAACCAACTACTCTCATCAACACTTGCTTTACAGATAAACTACACAAACATATAAGCTATTGCAACACTCCTTAATGATGAGTTATATTGCTGTGATTACAACAGTGTTATCCCCTGGTCTTAAGTCCCCCCATGAACCACAAAAAGTCGTAGCTATTAAGTGTCTGTCATCTATCAAGATGGGCTCTCTTAGGGGTCTTGTTGAGCTTTAGAGTATCAGTTTGTGGTTTATCTTATGAGTAATATATATATATATATATGAATGTTCTTAGATGTATATCTTATCTTGTTAGTTTTTTTATTTGAAATTTATGGTCTTGTTTGTGTAGTAGGTGAGGTATCTGTTGGACCAAGAGAGTACAGTTAGGGTTACAATGTCATCACAGTTTAAAACTATTAGTTATCTGCATCAGAATAATAATAACCATAGTATTAATCATAGTGGTGTTTTGAATAATTCTAGTAATAGAGTCGCAACAGTTTTGCAGTTGATGAATAACAGCAATAATAACAGTAAAGAAGACGAGGATGGCGATGGCGACAATAGTAGAGTACCAAGACAATACAAGTACAGTGGGTCAGTAGACCCTGTTGATGTGGATAGTAATATCACTGATGATCCAAGTGGCGATGATCCAAGTGATGAAGAAGAACAAGAAGAAAGTTTTAGTCAAAATAATAGTATTATTAATCAAAGAAGAAGTTCATTGGACTCATTGATGAAAGCAGCAGAAAGTATTGAAAATAATCAATTTAACAATTTAAATATATTACAATTAAATGATTTATATTTAGAAAAAATTAATTTATTAAATGTTAGAAAGAATCAAATTAATATCGATATTGATAGTTTACCCATTAAGACACCAACAAATTTAAATAAAAATTCAGAATTAATTATTGATACAATTGGATACTCTACAATAAAACAACTATTTAATTTAATTAATGATTCTAAAAAATTGATTGAAGATATGATTCAATTGAAAAAAATTAAATCAAATTCAAATGAATTATATAATTTACCAAAATTTAATAATAATTTATTAAATTTTAATAATAATCCAATTAAGACTGTATTACCATCAATTGATTCAATGACTAAAAATATTATAAGTCGTCATCATCATCTTCATCAATATCCAAAATCTTATACAAAGAAAAGGTTATCAGATCCAATTAATTCAAGTAATAAAATTGATAAACCTAATCATATTCATAATAATAAATTAACTAAATCATCATCAACTCCATCAATTCAAACTGAATTAGAAATGGCTGAACAATTAAGAAAGAATGAAAATTTACAAACAAGTTGTATTCATTGTAATGAACAAGATACTCCTGAATGGAGACGTGGTCCATATGGTAATCGTACTTTATGTAATGCTTGTGGGTTATTTTATCGTAAATTAATTAAAAAATTTGGTTTAAAGAATGCTAATCTATTAATGAGATATAGACAAAAATTATGTCCACAAGATAGAAGAGTACCATCAGATATATCTGATGTACCTGTTCAATTAATTCAAGAATTTAATGATGATGTAAATTTAGATAATGACTACAATACAATTCAATAATTAAATAACAATTTGTAATAATAAAGTTTTACTGTCTTAACTCATCAACTCATCTCATCTAAAACACCATCTTTAACCTTTAATTAATGAGATGAGATGAGTTGAAAAATTTTAACAAACAATCAACACACATATATGTATTGAGAAGTGTTTATACTGTTTAGTGATATGTTATTTGCAATGGAATACAATACAGTACTTTATTGGAAGGATCTTGTAATTGACTGTATCCATTATGGGGTTATTAAGTATCATTAAGAAAGAGAAACGTAAAGATAAAGAAATTCGTTGTCTTATTCTTGGATTAGATAATTCTGGGAAATCTACTATTGTTAATAAGATATTACCAAATGCTGAAAGATTAAATAACAACGAAATCACACCAACTATTGGATTCCAAATTAAATCTACAAAGATATCTAATCACTTAATTACAATTTGGGATATTGGTGGTCAAAATACTTTAAGACCATTTTGGGATAATTATTTTGATAAAACTGATATCTTAATTTGGTGTATTGATAGCAATGTACCCATTAGATTCAACGAATCCATTGAAGAACTACGAAACTTAATAGAAAGAGATAGCGATAGAATAGGTTACGATTGTCCCATCGTTATAGCTTTAAATAAAATTGATTTATTACCAAGAGAAACATCATTGGAACATACAAACCAATTAACAAATAACATTAAAAATTTGTTAAAAGTAAATGAAAACAATACAAATTATAAATTCATTGAATGTAGTGCCATTACAGGTCAAGGTATTGAACAAATCATAGATTCTATCCTTTTAGCTAGTCATTATTAATGATCAAATCAAATCAATTCAATTTCTAAATGGGTAAGCAGCCTTTTGGAAAAAATATACACATTCATACAACTAACAAAGCTTTGTTTGATAATCTTATTGGAACTAGCAAGGAGTCATTGTTTGATTGATTGGATGACTCTTTGTAGTGTAGGGTTCTCCAATAATTAGTATTTTATTAATAGTTTGTTAGTGGTTTGTCAATATTTGAATTTGTCAAGTATATAAAGGGGGATTACTATTGAGAAGGAATCTGTTGTTGCATATAATTGTTGTTTGTTGCAAGAGTTAAATAAAGATAATATATATACATACATATACATTGGTCATGGTTAAAGTTTGTGTTTTAGGTGCTTCTGGTGGTATTGGACAACCTTTGTCCCTATTGTTGAAATTAAATCCATACGTTTCAGAATTATCATTATTTGACATTAATGAAATAGCCTATGGTATCTCTAAGGATCTCTCTCATATAAACACTAATTCTGATTGTAATGGTTATTATAAGATTGACGATATTAATAAAGTTTTCCAAGATTGTGAAATTGTAATTATTGCAGCTGGGATTCCAAGGAAACCTGGTATGTCAAGAGATGATCTATTTAAGATTAATGCTAAAATTGTTAAAGATTTAACTATGCAATATGGTCAATATGCACCAATAACATCAAAATTATTAATTATCTCTAATCCAATTAATTCATTAATTCCTGTTGTTGTTGAAACTTTAAAATTAATGGGTAAATTTAATTCATCAAGAGTTATGGGTATTACAATGTTAGATGTAATAAGATCACAAACTTTTTTAATTGATTATTTAAATAATAAGAAGATTCAATCAATTAATGGTAAACAATTCAATAAGAAACTAAATCTTAATAATATTACAGTTATTGGTGGTCATTCAGCAAATACAATTATACCAATATTAACAAATAAAAAATTACTTCATAATGAAGAAGATTTTAAGAAAATTATTAATAAGATTCAATTTGGTGGTGATGAAATTGTGAAAGCTAAAAATGGTAAAGGTTCAGCAACGTTATCAATGGCATTTGCAGGTTATTTATTTACCAATGAAATTTTATCTAGAATTAATTGTGATTCAAAATTAATTAATTCAAATTTACCTTGTTTTGTTTATTTACCAGATTTACCAAATGGTAAAGAATTACAAAATAAATTGAAAAAAATAACTAATTCAAATGAAGATTTAAATTATTTTGCGATCCCTGTAGAGATTAACAATAAATCTGGTTCAATTAATAAAATTGATTTATCATTATTTGAATCTAATTTCAATAAATTAGAGACTGATTTAATCATTGAATCTTGTACAAATTTGACCAAAGACATAAAGAAAGGTGAGAACTTCGTATTGAACAACGTCAAATTATAATGGTTGCTTGTAATGATCCATTGTCATTGGGTTTTAAATAGATATATATATATTTTATACCTTTATATTCCAAATTAATATTAGTTTTTCAGCGTACACCACACTGTGAAAACACGAATATGAGATCTCATTGGTCGAAATTATTCAGAATAAATGATTTTTTTTTTCACAAAAATTATTTTTTTGATAATGGGGAAATTGAACAAACAATTAATTAAAAAGATTGAATTATAATTGTTACTTTAATGAGTTATATATCGTTAGAAAGTGTGAACATACATACATATCTGTATTAGTGTACATTGAGGCTCTTTTAGTTTTTACTAGTTGGTTTTTGAACTGAAAGTTAGCACTTATTTTTGAGAATTTAATATATTAATTATTAAAGAAGGAAAAAAAAGGAAGGAATTTTTCTTTTATTGAAGTTATCGTTTGTTTAAAAGATAATATTATATTTTTTTTGGTTTCTCATTTAAATTGTATAATTTTATTGTTCCTTTGATTTTATTATTTGTTGTGTTTCAAGAATATTACGTTTCTTCTACTTGTACTTGACTCCTTCATCCCCCCCAACCCCTTGTATATTGATTTTTTGATTATTATTGGAAAGAGTACAAACAAGATTTAACAATGAATATTCAAACTGCAACTAATCCAACTTCTAGTGATGGTTCAAATATAAATGGTATTCCTACTATAGTAAATAAACAAGTTTATCATGGTCATCCAGCCGTACATGGAGAGGAACCAATAACAATTTCTTATCCAACAACTGAAGTTATTGGACATGGTTCATTTGGTGTTGTTTTCACAACAAATATTGTAGAGACTAATGAAATAGTTGCTATTAAAAAAGTTTTACAAGATAAAAGGTTTAAAAATAGAGAATTAGAAATAATGAAATTAATTAAACATAAAAATATAATTGATTTAAAATATTTTTTTTATGAAAAGGATTCACATAATGAAATTTATTTAAATTTAATTATTGATTTTATGCCACAATCATTATATCAAAGATTAAGACATTTTGTACATCAAAGATCTCCAATGCCAAGATTTGAAATAAAATGTTACATGTATCAATTATTTAAAGCATTAAATTATTTGCATAATCATGCAAATGTTTGTCATAGGGATATTAAACCTCAAAATTTATTGGTAAATCCTGAATTATTAGAATTAAAATTATGTGATTTTGGTAGTGCAAAACAATTAAAACCAAATGAACCAAATGTATCATATATTTGTTCAAGATATTATAGAGCACCTGAATTAATTTTTGGTGCTACAAATTATACAAATCAAATTGATATTTGGTCAACAGGTTGTGTTATGGCAGAATTATTATTAGGTCAACCAATGTTTCCTGGTGAAAGTGGTATTGATCAATTAGTAGAAATTATTAAAATTTTAGGTACGCCATCAAAGCAAGAAATTTGTTCAATGAATTCAAATTATATGGAACATAAATTCCCACAAATTAAACCAATTCCATTAATTAATGTTTTCAAAAAGGAAGATGAATTAACTGTAAATTTATTAACTGATATTTTAAAATATGATCCAATGGAAAGATTTAATTCATTACAATGTTTATGCCATAATTATTTTGATGAATTAAGAATAATCAGTACAACAAATACTATAAACAATAATAATAATGACTCTAATAATGACCCAACTAATAATAATAACAATTTAATGACTAATGAACAAATTTTAGAGAATAACAATATTATAAAAATTGTAAATGGCTTAAGATTGCTAGACTTTAATTTAAATGAAGAATTTGATCATTTAGATAATGATCAATTACAAGCTGTAAAATTAAAATTATTACCAAATATTGTTTAATGAAAAACAATACATGCATTACATCGTTAATTTTTCCACAATTGTTTAAATTTATCAATCGATATAATTTAAACAACAACAATTTCACATTACTACAATCTTCCACCACCCATAACCGTCAAATAAATTAATTCAATAATATTACTACAATTAATATCAATAAAGTAAATAATTTAATAGCATATTTAACAATACATTCATACTTTATCAATCAATTAGTCTATAGCTTCATCACGTACTCTATGATGGTTGCGGAACAAACTTAAACTCTATCGGATTAAATAAAGGGGGTTTAAATATGTGAAATAAAGCATTTATACATTGATTGAATATATTGATTAAACTGAACAAAACAAAGGGAATATAGTTTAAATATAAGGTATACACTGTGGTATCTGTATTTATTGTTGACAATTTATTGATTGGAGTCTTTTTTTGAAGAACTTTGAGTGGTTTTTGACTATATTAAGAGCCTGTAAATTAGAGAAATAGATCAGATCAAGCTATTGAAATATCTATAGTATAAGAGATGGGTAACGTTCCAACTAAGATAGAAGATGAAGGTCTAGGAACTTATGGTCCTGGTGCATCAAGATCAAAGGCTGCTTCTATTAGTTCTTCTAGCCAGAACAGTATTTCTTCTTATGCCAGTAGTAATGGTAAATCTAATACAGTTAGAAACTCTAAAAGAAGAACTAACTCTATAGCTGATCATTTTATGAGTGTTAGAGGAGGTTCTGATGATAAAAAATCATCAAAGAGGTTGAACCTTTCTCAAAGAGAACAGTTAAAGGAAGAGCACGCAAGGGAATTAGTTGTTCATTATGACGAAAACGTGGATGGTGGGTATTTAGCTCCAAATGGTTGTTATGGATTTGATAAATTAGATTATGATACAAAAATTGTTAAAAAATTAATTCAAAAAAGATTATTAGCACCTTTTTATACACCTTTACAAGACTTCGATGATGATTGGACAGATGAAGAAATCATTAAAGTTATTGATGGATTACCTTTACATAGTTCATTTAATGAATTTTTAGAAGAATTTGAAGGTGTTCCAACAGGTGATTTAAAGATAACTAATTTCGATTATTTAATAGATAAATCTAATTTATCAAAGAGAGAACAAAGAAAATTACATAATAATATTTTTAAGGCAAGGTTATACAAAAAAAGAATATTATGGCAAGAAAAAGCAGATAATATTTTCTTAGAGAAAAAATTGTTAAATAAGAAATTATTAAATGAATCAATTGATAAATTAGATAAGAATTTACCAAATGATGATTTAAAATTATCATTATATAAAAATGGTACAGAATGTCCAATTTGTTTCTTATATTTCCCTAAAAATTTAAATTATTCTAAATGTTGTCAACAATTAATTTGTACGGAATGTTTTGTACAAATTAAAAGAGCTCCACCACATTTCCCTCATGATGATACTGATAGTGATAATATCAAGAAAGATGATTCTGAGAAAGATCCAAATTTATTAATTTCTGAGCCTGCTAACTGTCCTTATTGTGCTACTCCAAATTTTACAATTACTTATATTCCATTAGAATCACGTAGAATAGGTATTGATGGTGTAGAACCAAGTAATTTTAAAATAAAAGAATCTAGTGATACTAAACTTTCCAGTAATTCATCAAATCTACCTGAATTAAATAAAATGAATGACACAAAGGTGGCAATGTCAATTTCTAATTCTACTTCATCAACAAATTCAACACCATCTTCAGAGAATGACACAGTTCTTCCTATTACTTCTGACACTATCCGTCCTGATTGGGAAGAGAAATTACTGAAAGAAAGATCAAAATTAGAGAGGAGATCAGCTAATGCCACTGCTATCCATGTCAGTAATAGACTAATCTCTACCGGTACTTCTGAAAATGGTGAACCTTTGAAAAGCTTAAAAGATTTGGAAGATCAAATGATTGAACAAGCTATAAAACTAAGTTTAAAAGATGACAAACAATAAAGAAAGAGTAAATGAACAAATTAATGATTGAATAAGCATAAATTAGAAACAATGATGAATATTATCTCCATCATTATTACCATTATTCATCATTATTATACAACATTATTATTACTGGCATCACATTTAAAGTGTTACGTCGATAGTGATATCCAGTTACTGCAAAATTTTTTGAAAAATTCACGATGAGGAATTTACTCTCTGAGCTTACTGATAGAGAGATGTTAATTATTGACATTGAGCATTGAGTATTGAGCATTGTTATTGTTTGAATACTGACTACGGAATCTTGAATTGTCTAGCATGGAGCTTTAACATAATAGATATATATTTGATGTGCGTGAGAACCTTATTGTTACATCAATTGGATATATATTTATTTATACATATTCTTAATTATACTTTAAAAGCATAAATAAACATCATAAGAAAATGTCTACTGAATCTGCTTTATCTTACGCTGCTTTGATTTTAGCTGACTCTGAAATCGAAATCTCTACTGACAACTTGTTGGCTTTAACCAATGCTGCCAACATCCCAGTTGAAGGTATCTGGGCTGATATCTTCACTAAGGCTTTGGAATCCCAAAACTTAAAAGACTTATTAGTTAACTTCTCTGCTGGTGCTGCTGCCCCAGTTGCTGGTTCTACCGGTGCTGCCGCTGGTTCTGCTGCTGAAGAAGCTGCTGAAGCTGAAGAAGAAGCTAAGGAAGAATCTGACGATGAAATGGGTTTCGGTTTATTTGATTAAGGAATTAATTAAAGATTACATTTTATAAAGAAATATTCATCAAATTTACTCATTTTTTATAGAGATAAGACACCTATATATATTTATTAATTTAATATAAATCAATTCTTTTATTTAAATCATTGATTACCAGTACTAAAACATTATATAGATATATATATATATCTATATTGATCTAAACAATTTATAATTACTAAATTTTGTAAAGTATCTAAATTTCATAGATTGACATTTTATGTAGCAAGACACGTATTGAAATAATTATTTAAATATACGAATAATTGTTTTTTAATTAACAATGAAAAGATGTAATATTATAAGTGATGGCTTCCCATTAATATAAAATACATAGGATATACTAAATGAAAGAAATAATTTTTAATAATTTATAAGTTAATCAATTAGCTTATTTCTTCTTTTCAGCTTCAGCTTCAGCCTTTTCTCTGGCTCTCTTTTCTCTGATACCCTTGTATCTCTTGTCGGATCTAGCCATTCTCAAAG